>JAULAV010009203.1:0-19545 GCA_030789695.1 Scilla litardierei
AATTCTTTTTTTTTTTGGGTTTGATTTTGGATGTGGTGGCTGAATTTTTTTCGGGGTGGACCAAACACCAAATCCTGAATGCATTTGAGATGGGGGCATCTGTATTATATGTTGATCACAATTGTTTTACAAACTGAATGTTTTGGTGCTGTTTGGTGCACTGCAATGCCGTAGTAGTTTTGGTGCCTATTGCATCCGTGTACTTTGCTTAGCAATTTTGGTAATGCCTCCTAGAATCTTTCCTGAATGAATTACATGCTCAGTGACCCCTCAATTGAGGTTTTGAATGTTGCCTGAATGTATCAACTGCTTGGAGATTTCCTGTATGGTTAACTGCACGTCTACTCTTCAACGTTGTCTTCTTTCACTTATGTGTGTGTATGTTTAATGATGAATATTTATTCAGTATGTAGGAAGACCTACCCCAATTCACCTGCATTCTCTTTTATTTTAATTTTTCCATTGTTTTGGTATGTAATACGCCCTACTGGTCTAATCTGAGTATCATCCAATAAATATACCTTAAAAGCATAAATAGGTGATGTCTATGCATAAATAAACGTTGTGTTTTATGGCATCTTTATTGAGTCCATTAAGTCGGCCCCAAAATTTATTGAAGTCTAAGATGATATGATAGTGATGATGCAGAACTCATAATCTTTCCAGTTGCCAAGTCAGGATCAAATAGTCCCATGTCTATATATTGACATTTCACTGCAACATTGATGGTTAGTAAAAAAAAATTTTGACCTAAACCCCTCCACAAAGATAAGATGGCAATAACCAAAAACAACTGTTCGAGGGGACGATTTTAAATGTGTTGATTGAAATGTTTAAGGGAAAACAACTATTCGTTACACTATTATATCTGGAATCTATTTATCATCATAGTTATTGTCTAATGTCAACTTTTTCCATCTACAAGGGAAGGCATGTAAGTCTGAAGATCTTTGTTAGGGAATATGCAACCTTGACATACGATCATATCTAATTAGCTTAGCAGCTGGGGAGAGTGCTCGAAATGAACAATGGATTGTAATCCCTTTGTCATTTTCACACGAGAGCATAAAATACTATGCAATTAGTAAAAAAGTTGAGCATGTTTTAGAAAGAAATATGCTATACGAACAATGTGCATGTACACACATTTCATAAAAAGGAAGCCTTTATTGTTTTCATTTTAGATTGTAGTGGGGGATATCAGTATATTCTATACTCTGTTGTAATAATGATATCCCCCTCTTTTGTTTACTTTTATTTAGAGAACAAAGTTTCGAACTTTAGAAACAGTTTACTATTGTGCTCCTACTTTGGACATGGATAGTTAACTTTTGAGCACTGCTACTATCGTTCTGTGAAAGCGAGCTTTTGTTGTTTCCCTCTTAGATTATAATGTGGTGATACTTTTGTAGTAATGATGTTGCCTCTTTGTTTCATTTTATTTAGAGAACAAATTCTCCATACTTAAGAAACATTTACCATTCGACTTCTATACTGTGATAATGAACATTTGCCGTCAGAGTTGGTATTTTGCTATAAAATAGAGGCTATCGTTTGTGGGTCTGTAGGCCATGAGGATGTAACCAGATCAGATACGAAGCATCTATTACTTTTGTTACATTTAAATGTGTTTATTTTCTTTCGGATGCGGATGCAAATATAGATATTGTTGGGATAGTTCAATCATTGCCCACATCGGATGAATGTGAGTTTAGATTTGGATTGGATCTAGATTTTTAATTCGTTACCTATGACTAAGTGGTCCTTTAGCGAAAAAAATGAGTAAAACTTTTAGCTATAACTTATATGTGAGTATAAAATTTTTGAGAGGGGACTATTTTAAAGTAATCGTGGAACAAAATTTTGGGAGGACTTAAATTTTTAGTTGAACTAGAAAACAATTATTGTGCCTTAATTATTTTCATTCCTTTAAAATTAGGTGATCAAAGATTTGGTGGGGGGCAATATTTTACATGAAAACCGACGTTATGGTACGTGTTAAATCTTGAGGGACTAAATTTGGGGGAGCGAACTAAGATATCTTGGGAACTAAATTCTTTGGTAAGAACTAAATTTTGAAGGAACTAAATGAAAATTATTATGATTTACTTATTGTTGTTCGTTTAAAATTTGATGATATATGATTTTTAAGGGGAATATTTTAAATGAACCGTGCCCTTAGGGCACATGCTATGACTATCTATTATACATTTGACAACCTTTTTTGAATTCTAGGGCTGACTAGGACAAGATAAAGAGTGGCTGAGATTTAATCTTGGTAAATCAATGGTTGAGATTGGATTTTGTGAAAATTTTAGTAGGAAAACTTAAATTTTGGGGGGAAAAGTGTCTTGGGAACTAAAACTTTGATATTAAAAGTGTCTTGGGAAAGATTGTGGAGATTAAATTTTGGGAGGAAAAGTGTCTTGGGAACCTAAACTTTGAAATTAAAAGTCCATTGGGAAAGATTGTGGAGAAGCATGATCCATTAAATTAAACAAAGTAAAAAATTTACCATAAAAAAATTTAGCGGAACAACAAATTAGTGTAAAAAATTTTAAGTTAATACCCTCACCGAAAAATACCATACGGTTTGTTGTTCCGTGCCGAAGACGTCAGTATCGATGGCACCCGCTAAATTTTTTTACGCTAATTTGTTGTTTCGCGCCGAAGGCACCCGCGCCGAATTTGTTGTTTCGCGCCGAAGGCACCCGCGCGTTGTTCCGCGCCGAATTTGTTGTTCTATACCGAAGGCACCCGCGCCAAATTTGTTGTTCCGTACCAAATTTGTTATTCCACGTTAAAGGTGCCCGCCCGCACCGTATTCGTTGTTCCGTGCCTAAGACGCCCACGTCGAAGGTGCCCGTGTCACTAAATATGTTTATGCTAATTTGTTGTTCTTTTAAATTTTGGCTGTGGAAATAATTTTTTGGTGAACAAAGATTTCACGGAAGAAATCTTAAAAAAACCGTGCCCGCGGGCACGGGTTATGACTAGTGTATATATATATATATCAAAGTCGATGTGAGTACATATACTTGTGGACATCAACATGTCCAACCAAAATACATACATCATGATATCAAAAAAAATACATCATGACATCATCGTACACCAGCATCAGAAATCCATCATACATCAAAATACAACCATCATGCAAGCTCAAACACACATCTATGAGTGAGCGTCTCCAGGGGCTGCAGAAGGAGAAGCAGGCGCTGTGACAGCAGGTGTATCCTCTGGAGGAGGGTCAGAAGTAGCAACATCAGCAACATCAGCAGCATCCTGAGTAAAAGCTACACCAGGATGCACAACGACATCAGTGACGATGGGCTGAGGAGGCACATGAGGCTGAGGAACAAACTGTCTCAGATCCTCAGGGAAGGGTATTCCCTGATGCAGGAAGGAAAGGGAAAGCAACCTGTAAAGTCCAGAGACCATCTCAAAAAGAATATCACGAGATGGTGGAGCTGAGGTGGAAAGCTGGTCAGCTGGAGGAACAGTAGAGGAGGACGGAGCTGATGTAGATTTCCTCTTCTTCGAGGCAGACTGCAGAGCCGAAGAAGACTTCGACTTTGTAGATGCATCGAGGAGAGGACCAAAGGGCATGTGCTCGTAACGAGACAAATCGACACCAAAATGTCGGAAGACAAGAGTCAAAAGACCACCATATGGAATATGAGCGGAGGAAGAAGTAAACTCGACCTTGTCCATACTGTCAAGGAGGACACCGGCCCAGTTCACAGACATCCCAGAGAAAATCGCATACATACACCTCAGAATATCATGGGAAGGCTGGTCAGATGATCCATACTTCGACAGGATGTTGGACTTCACCACTAGGTGAACTGCCAAACCTCTAGCTGAAAACATATAAGACCTAATACCTAAATCCAGGGCTAAGGGTATCATACGAAACATATCTCGAAGTTCAGACTGGTCAAGCTCGTCAATATCAGAAATGGAAATGTCAGAGGGAAGAGATTCAGCAGAAGGAATTCTAAGGATGGTCCCTAATAGAGTGGGAGTAATCTGGATGTGGGTTCACTGAACAACGGTGTCAAGAACTCCGGTGGTAGAATACTCACCGCGAACACGGTTAGCATAGAATAGCTTAACCAAAAATGGGTAAGCTCTAGGAGATTCGCTCTGAGAGAAGCGAAAAATATCAAGTGGGTAGCAGACAGAATATCTGAAAGTCTCTCAGCAGTAAAGGCGGGAAAAACGATGTACCGCTCCCTAAGAAGTTTGATCCCTAAGAGAGAGTGGAATTTTGCCAAGCAAAGGTCATCTCGGTAAAGTGGAACAAGGGGATCAGTAGAGGGCACTACGGGAGATTCATCTCCAGAACTCGAAACAGAAGCAGACTGATGGGGAGTGTCAGCAGTAGGCTTATTGATGGTAACACCAATGGGCTTCCGCTGACGATTGATCAGGGGCTCAGCGTCTGAAGAAGAAGACTCTGAGGGAGAGTATCCCTGTGAAGCAGTATGCGAGGGAGAATCGGCTTGTTTTGTACGGGCTTTGTAGGGCTTCTTGGTCTTGGCTATAGGTTTCCTAGGAGCCCTAGGTTTCTTAGAACCCATTATCTTCCCTTTTCCCTTGGTCTTAGGAGCCATGGAATCAATCAAACGAACGAGTAGAAAATCGACAGGCGATGAAATCAAAATAATCGAACGAGAGAGAGAGGCTCAGACCTAGTCGAAAGTCATGAACGCACAACGACAAAGCAAACGACGAACGGGGAGGAGGAGAACGACGGTAACGGCTGAGTAGAAGAGTGGGAAGACGATGTGTTTCAATCGGAGGAGAGAGAAACGACGAGTTGAAAATGAAACGTCTCGAAGTATATAAGAAAAGGGGAAATAATCTGGGCCGTTGGATCCAAGAATCGACGGCTCAGATCAAAGCAGTGAACCGTTACAACAGTAGACAGTCGAGTGATGAACAATATTCAGTCGACTGGATGAAGTGATAAGAATTAAGCTAAGGATGACAGACAGTCGAGTGATGAACAATATTCAGTCGACTGGATGAAGTGATAAGAATTAAGCTAAGGATGACAGACAGTCGACTGTTGAGTAACATACAGTCGTCTGTTCGATGGATAGTCGACTGTACTATACACATCAGTCGACTGACCGAGAATCAATAAACTTCATCAAAAAGACAGAGAGCACTGTAAAATTTTGACAAAGAGAACAGTCACCTGATGACTAAAATTCAGTCGCCTGTTAAAATAACAGTCGACTGGAAAACAGTCATCAGTCGTCTGTGCAAAATATACAAATTTCTGACTGAGAAAGGTAAAGTAGGTAGTCGACTGTCGAAGGAAAGACAGTCGTCTGTCCTGGTCCAAAAATGCACAGTGAGATAGAAATTCAGAGAATAAGAACACTACCCCTAAGACCTATACTCTAATCACAAACTCATCATAAAAACAATGTAATACGATAAATCAATTGAAACACAAATCTCTAAGATCAATCTCAAAGAAATCATGAAATCACATAAATCGCAATTGCCTTTCTTAAACACAAATATATGATAAATCAAATCAAGATAGGCAACATGATGATATGAGCTCAAAGAGTGTTATAACAAGTATGTTGAGCTTCTAGATTTCATATTCACCCATAATTCCTAATTCTCCACGCAACCTCACAAATGAATCTTCTTTAAGAGGTTTTGTGAAGATGTCGGCAATTTGTTTTTGGGTTTCAATGTACTCTAAGATGATGTCCTTCTTAGCTACATGATCATTTATAAAATGGTGTCTCACATCTATGTGTTTGGTACGGGAGTGATGTACTGGGTTCTTGGAAAGACATATAGAACTTTGGTTATCAACCATGATAGAGCAAGCATCACAATTGACACCATAGTCACTAAGAGTGTGTCTCATCCAAAAGACTTGTGCACATGCAAGACCCGCGAAAATTATTCCGCTTCAGTCGTGGACAATGATACCGAATTCTGTTTCTTAGAAAACCAAGAAATTAAGGAATTTCCTAGGAAATGGCAAGTGCCACTAGTACTTTTCTTGTTGGACTTGCATCCAGCAAAGTCGGCATCACTATATGAGATAAATTCATATGTGCTAGATTTAGGGTAAAGTAACCCATAATCTAGAGATTGAATGAGATAACGAAATATTCGTTTAACCGTAATCAAGTGTGACTCCTTAGGTCTAGCTTGATATCTAGCACACAAGCATACGGAAAACATGATATCGGGCCTACTAGCGGTTAAGTAAAGTAAGCTACCGATCATACCTCGATATAGACGAACGTCTACATCTTTTATGTTTTCATATTTGTGCATATGGGTAGTTGTACTCATGGGAGTCCTTTTGCTTGAAGATAATTCCATCCCGAATCGCTTTATAAGATCCTCTGTGTACTTTGTCTGATGTATGAAGGTGTCATTCTCCATTTGTCGAATTTGCAGTCTAAGGAAATAAGTGAGCTCTCCCATGTGGCTTATCTCGAATTCATCCTTCATTGACTTAGAAAATTCTTGACAAAGATTAAAGTTAGTAGAACCAAAAATTATATCGTCTACATAAACTTGAATCAAGAGAATGTCATTTTCATAATCTTTAATGAAGAGTGTAGAATCAACTTCTCCCATTTTAAAACCTAAATTCAAAAGAAAGGTCTTGAGTCGATCATACCAAGCTCTAGGAGATTGTCTCAACCCATACAACGCTTTCTTAAGTATGAAAACATGATTTGGAAATTTTTCATGAATAAAACCGGGAGGTTGAGAAACATATACTTCTTCATTGACAATCCCATTTAAAATGCACTTTTAACATCCATTTGAAATAGTTTAAAATTCTTATGGGATGCAAAAGATAAAAGCAACCTAATAGCTTCTAATCTAGCTACGTGGACAAAAGATTCTTCGAAATCAATACCTTCCTCTTGCCGGTAGCCTTGAGCTACTAACCTTGCTTTGTTCCTTGTGATTACCTCGTTCTCATCCGTTTTGTTCTTGAAGATCCATTTGGTCCCAATAACTTGGTGACCACTTGGAAGAGGAACGAGTTCCCAAACTTCATTTCTCTCGAATTGCATTAGTTCTTCTTCCATTGCCACTATCCAAGAGCTATCCTCACAAGCTTCTTGGATGTTCTTTGGCTCAATGTTAGAGACAAATGTGCAATGAGAGAATTCTTCAATCCTCGACCTCGTTCGAACACCCACACTAATATCTCCAATAATTTGGTTATGGGGATGATTGCGAACGGTCGGATAAGCTTTGGGTATTCCTGCATAACTAGGAACATCTTCAACAATTTTGTTAGTATTGTTAGTCTCAATAATCGAATCATTAATCTTAACATTACTAAGAGTATCACAAATAACATCTACACTATCATCATCAACACGAGAAAAATCAAAATCTTCATTAAATGAAATGTGTAGTGATTCCTCAATCGTTGAAGAAGTTTTATTGTATATCCGGTAGGCTTTGCTACATGTGGAATATCCAACAAAAATTCCTTCATCGGATCTTGGCTCAAATTTATCTAGATTACCGAAAGTTTTCTTGATAAAACATTTTGAACCAAAAACACGAAAATATTTTACTTGAGGCTTTTTGTCATAAAATAACTCAAAACAAGTTTTGTTCGTTCGGGATCTCACTAGGATCCTATTGAGCACATAACATGCCGTGTGCACCTCCTCTGCCCAAAATTGTAGTCCAAGATGACTATCATTTAGCATAGTGCGTGCACACTCAATAAGAGTCATATTCTTTCTCTCTACAACACCATTTTGTGGTGGTGCCCGAGGGAAGGAAAAGTTATGAGTTATCCCGGTGTCATCACAAAACTTAGTAAAAGATTCATTCTCAAATTCTCCTCCATGTCACTACGGATAGTGATAATGGTGGATCCTAAGAGATTCTGAATCTTCTTTGCAAATTTGGTAAACTCTTCATAAGCTTTATTCTTATTAGTTAAGAATGAAAGCCAAGTAAATCTAGAAAAGTCGTCAACGACAACTAATCCATAATGAGCATTACCTAAAGAAACGGTTCTAATCGGCCCAAACAAATCTAGATGAAGAAGTTTTAGGGGCCTCTTAGAAGTAATCCCTTCTTTAAGCTTAAAAGATGATTTACTAAGTTTACCTCTTTGACATGAATCACAAAAGTTTTTCTTATTAAAAGCAATTTTAGGAAAACCTTTTACTAGATCATGCTTAGCTAACTTATATAAGTGCTTGAAGTGAACATGACCAAAACGGCGATGCCATAATAGTTGTTCACTTGTGTTAGCAACTAAGCAATGTTCTACGGTTTTAGGCAAGCTCAAATAATAAATATATTAACGCCTAATACCGGAAAATAAAACATTTGAATCACAATCAACAATAGCACATAATCCTTCTCCAAAGTTAACCTTGTAACCTTTGTCACAAAGTTGACTAATGGAAATGAGATTGTGACACAAACCACTAACAGGAAATACATTAGTAATTAAGGGTTTGGAAGGGTTATCGACAATACCTACTCCAATATGGTTCCCTTTTGATTACCTCCAAAAGTGACCGTTGCACCATCCTTGATGCTAATCACTTCGGAGAGCAATGATGGATCTCCCGCCATATGTTTGGAGCAACCACTATCGAGAATCCATCCTTTCCCTTTAGAGCTAGTTTGACCTTTATTGCTCTTCTTCTTTCTCTTGGATACCTATATAATATACCATAAGCTCATGGTACCCAATGTTTGTTGGATCCAAGGGGATTAGCCCTTTGGAACGCAAGTCCAAGTGGACTTCCGCTTCCCAACATAATTACCATTATTAATAACATCATGAAAATAGGAATCAACATAAGCATTCCTATCCTAGTTGCATGCATACTTATTGGATTTTCCTATCCTAGTTTAGGCTAGTGTTCTTAGGACCCCAAATGGTGTATATTTTGGGAGTCCTTTTCCTAGTTGCATGCATACTTATTGGATTTCTATGTGGTGCATGCTTCTTAGGAACATGGTTTCTAGTATAAATATGAGGTGGTGGATATGCATTGAACATACGAGAATGATATGTATGCTTGGAAACATGCATGTTGTATGAAGCATATGGATCATGCATGACATGTGGAGGATGAGCATACATGTAGGAATGATGCGTATGTGCATACGGGTGTATAGGAGCACGTACATGAGTATTTCTCATGTGTGGTTTTGTACGTGTATGTGGGTGTGGAGCAAAAAAAGTGTCATGATTATCCACTTATGAAGTAGGAGGTTTCCTACGTGGATGAATGTTAGTGTACATGTAAGCATGGCTTCTCTTTTGGTTTCCACCCTTAGTGGGTTTCTTGCCTAAAGGAAGAGAAGGTGAAGTGGTGACTTTCTTGGTAGGTATGCTACCTATAGTGTCTTTGACACCACTTATGGATGCACCGGAGGAAGGCCTCACAAAGTCTATAGTGACACCACTATAGGAGGTGCGATCATTGGATGCATTTGCTTTTACAAAATCAAGACCAACACGATGTGTGGCCGGAAATTGGTTTGCAAGAAAATCATCCAATTGTCATTTTTCCTTATTGAATCTCACAATACGGGAGGGCATGAGCTCATATTCTCCTTTAGAGAAGAAATGTTAGTATACAAGGTGGACACCCGTGCTTTGAGCTCGTGCACTTGGGTTTTAAGAGAATCATTCTCTAAATCCAATTGTGTGTGACGTGTGACTAGATCACTATTATCCATTGGATGTGTTTGATCTAGTTGAGATTTGAGGTTATTCACCTCATCTCTCAAGGTGAAATTTTGAGAAGCTAAGTTTGCTTTCTCAAGAGTTAATGTATCAACTATGGTGTCATTGTTGATAATGCATGGAATGGATGGCTTGCTAACATTTGATTTCTTTAAGCTAGTATATCTAAGCATTAAAGATTGATATTTAGCAAATAATTCTTCATAAGCAATACGAAGTTCATCCATTGTTACCTCGGTATCATCCGTGTCGGAATCACTCTCATCGGAGAGTGGATCCTCTCGGGTCATGAAGCACATGTGAGCACTCTCACCCTTCTCATCATCGGAATCACTTGATGATTCCTCACTTGAGTCATCGAATGTACCTACGAATCCTTTCTTCTTGTCTCTCTTGTTCTTGTCGGACTTGTGGTACTTCGGAGCTTTCCACTTCTCTTTGTTCTTTAGCATTGGGCAATCCCTCTTGATGTGCCCTGGCTTATTGCACTTAAAGCAAAGAGAGAAAGTAGCATTAGTAGACTCAAATCATTTGTTTGAGGAAAATTTACCTTTGCGAAAGAAGCGTTGGAACTTCTTCGCCATTTGGGCCATTTCACCCAAATCCATCTCATCTTCCGAATCTTCGCTATCGGAGGATGATGAATTGGCGTTGAATGCCAAAGCTTTCTTCTTGGCCTCCGAAGGATTTATCATAGCTCGAATCTGTAATCGGTTCTCTCATCTTACCTCATAAGACATGAGAGTCTCGATAAGATTCGCAACTGTGTAATTCTTCAAATCATTGACCTCCTCGATGGAGATCACTCTCCTTTCTCATTTGGAGGTCATTCCCCGTGATGATCTTCCTTACCTTGTCAGGTTCGGTGTATGTTTGGCCAATGGCTTCCAATTCATTTGTGATGTCGGTAAAGTATCCGTACATCGATGCAATGCTCTCATTTTCCTGCATATGAAACAAATCGAAGTTTTGCACAGCAACATATAACTTTGAAAGTTTTACCTTGTTCTTTCCCTCATGGGTAACGATGAGATGGTTCCAAATTTGATATGCACTCTTACATGTGCATATCTTGTTGAACTCATTCGGGTCCAACGCATTGGAAGAGCGTTCATTGCTTTTGCGTTATTGACTTCGACGGATTTCTCGGAAGACGTCCATTTCTCGAAATCCTCTTCGGTGGGCTCGACGTACTCCTTGTGGAGGGTTCTCCAAAGTGAAGCACTCCTAAGGAACGTCTGCATCCTACACTTCCAATAGCCAAAGTTAGTGCCGTTGAAACGTGGAGGACGTACCATAGATTGACCTTCGAAAAGTGTGGATGCTCCATCACGATCGTGATTGTTGTACGAAGTCGACGGAGGAACGTTGTTGTTGTTGGATGCCATAGCTATAACCTTGCGCTCTGATACCAATTGTAAGGATCATGTCTATGGGGAAAACACTAGAAGGGGGGTTGAATAGTGTTTATGCAATTTAAAAAGATAGTTACACCAATTTAAATGCAAACCAACAAAATAATGCGGAATATAAATTAAACCCAAAATGAAACACACGCAAACACAGAGATGTTTCAAGGGTTCAGATTACCCAAGTCACTTCCCGACTTGTTCCCGGTAATCCTACGTCCCTTCCACCCGGATACCTCTGGATACTCAGGTTAGAACCCTAACTTGAGGTTTCCTTAAAACCCACTTGTAGCAACCCTACAAGCGAAATCGAATACAATCGATGTCATTGACTCCCACAACTTGGGACCAAGCAAACCGCTCTCACAACCCGAGAGCAAATTCAAATAACAAAAGTTATGAAATAATGAAAGCAACACGTACAATCACCTATTCCTTGAAATAGAACTTGGAAGAGAGGAGAAAGCCCTTTCTCTTGACTGCACCAAATGCCTAGAAGCTAACTCTTTGGTTCTAGGTTGGAGAGCAAGAGATCAAAGATAGGAATTCTTAGGGCTTTGGATTTGAGAGCTTTAAACTTTAGAATGAAAGCGTGAGAGATTTTGCAATAGCCTAGGTAACCTTTCAATGGAACAGTAAAAGGCCCTTATATAGGTTTCTCAAATCCACAAAACAGTTTAGGCAAAAACCCTTTAGGAATCCGTGAGAAAATTCTCAATGGATAGAATCTGCGCTCGAGACAGTCGACTGTTGAGGAAACCACAGTCGACTGTTGCACAGTCAGCAAGGGTAGGTGAGAATTCATAATGATAACTTACCACGTGGATAGTCGACTAATGAAGCAAAGACAGTCGACTGTTGAACCAACAGTCGACTGTAAATCCTTCTACAGGCGACTGACCGAGAGATGGGTAAGTTGAATGAAATCTGGAAATCTTGTAAGATAACAGGACAGATGACTGATGTAGATAATACAGTCGACTGTTAATCACAACAGGCGACTGTAAATCCTTATACAGACGACTGTCAAATACCCTGAGAATTTCCAGAGAGCTGAGTCAATGAATTGGCTCACAGACAGATGACTGTTGCAGCATAGACAGTCGACTGATCCAAGTGACAGTCGATTGTATATTCAACATTAGTCGACTGGCCGTAAAAGTCAGATCAACAAAGTTTAGGCAGAAGATAGACAGGCGACTGATTTACAAAACACAGTCGATTGTCACTTGGACAGGCGCCTGTGAATCGTTCATCAGTTACCTGTGCGAAATAAACAGAGAGGCCCAAAACTAGATTGTAAAAGTTTGTGCATAACAGGCGACTGTAGAACAAAACACAGTCGACTGTTTTTGAGATAGACGACTGTAAAACGTTCAGTAGTCAACTATTATAAACAATCCAAGCACAATCACTAAAGAAATGAATTGGAGTCTAAGGACGAATGATCTAATGATGTCCTAAGACTGAAATGATGATGTGTGTGAGTGCTCCATCAAAGTTCTACTTCTAACCTACATACTAGAAGAGATAAAAGAAAATTACATTGACGAATTCTCTCTTCTATCCATCGTATGAGCTTGAAGACTTCATGGAGCTACAATCATCATCTACGATCATCCAATCTATGTCATTTGCCTTCAATTAACTTTAAGTGTTACATTGCACGTAAATCTTCATAGTAAGCTTAGGTAATGGATTAACTGCAAAATAGGGGATTAGTCACAAGAATTTATGTTTGCTCATCAGTAACACCAAGTAGGGAGAAGTCCAATACTCAACATCGCCATCATCAACTGGAAAGTAAGAGAAGACAAAATTAGGCAACAAAAATCATATTAAAAATATAAAGATTCTTATATTCCATAAAATATAGAAAATAGCCCCGAGATCACAAAAATACGCAAAAATTTCCATTGGAAACGGTAGATCGCCATCTTCAAATGAAAAATAAGAGAAGATAAAATTGGGCTATAAAAATAAGATCATTTAATATAGATACATATCTTACAGAAATGTAAAAAATAGCACAGAGCTCAGAAAAATCCGCATAATTGATTGTTGGAGCCAGAAGATCGCCATCTTCATCCGAAAAATAAGAGAAGACAAATTAGGCATATCATTTAATACAAAGATACATATCTTACAGAAAACGTAGAAAATAGCACGGAGAACAGGAAATTCCACAAAAAATTTCGTTGGAATCGGGAGATCACCATATTCAAGTGAAAAATAAGAGAAGACAAACTTAGTCTATAAAAGTCATATCATTTAATAAAAAGATCCACATTTTCAATAAACTATAGAAAATAGTTCAGTGTTTAGAAAAATCAGCAAAAATGGCCGTTGGAATTGGGAGATCAACCTCTTTAACAGAAAAATCAGAGAAAACAAAATTAAGCCATAAAAATCATATCATTTAATCTAAAGATTCATATCTTACAGAAAATTTAGAAAATAGCCCGGAGATTAGAAAAATACGCGAAAATGTCCGTTGGAACCGAGAGAAACCTTCTTCATCTGCAAAATAAAAGAATAATAAATTAGGCCTAGAATCATCTTCCAGAAATGTAGAAAATATCCTCTAGGTCAAAAAAATCCGCAAAATCACCGTTGGAACTGTGAGAACGCCATCTTCAACTGAAAAATAAGAGAAACAACAATAGGCCAAAAATCATATCATTTAATAAAATGATCCATATCTTCCATGAAATGAAGAAAAATAGCTCTAAGCTAAGAAAAAATAAGTAAAATGTCTGCGGGATCTGGTAGATCGCAATATTCAACTGAAAAAATAAGAGAAGAAAAATATATGATATAAAAATCATGTCATTTAATAAAGAAATTCGTATCTTCCATTAAATGTAGAAAATAGCATCGAACTTCGAAAAATATGCAAAAATTTCTGTTTGAACCGGGAGATCGCCATCTACAATTGAAAAATAAGAGTAGACAAAATTAGGCTATAAAAATCATATCATTTAATATAAAGATTCATATCTTACAGAAAATATAGAAAATATCCCAGAGCTCAGAAAAATCCGCAAAAATATTAGTTAGAACCGAGAGATTGTCATCTCCTTCCGAAAAATAGAGACAACAAAATTTGGACAACAAATCGTATCATTTCATAAAAAAAGATCCATATCTTTCAGAAAATGTAGAACACCAGACTTAATATAAGAAAAATCCGCAAAATATCCATTGTAACCGGGAGATCGCCGTATTCAACTGAAAAAATAAGAGAAGACAAAAATATGCTATAAAAATTATTTCATTTATAAAAATGTACAAAATAGCACAGAGCTTCTAAAAATCAGCAAAAATATCTGTTTGAACAGGGAGATTGCCATCTTCAACTGAAAAATAAAAGAAGATAAAATTAGCCCAAAAATCATATCATTAAATAAAAAGATTCATAAATTTTTGAAATGCAGAAAAGTAGCCCCGAGCTCAGAAAAATCCGCAAAAATGTCCTTTGGAACCAAGAGATCGCTATCTTCATCTGAAAAATTAGAGATGCCAGATTATGTTATAAAAATCATATTATTTAATATAAAATTCATATTATACAAAAATATAGAAAATAGCCTGAAACTCAAAAAAATACGCACAAATGTCCTTTGAAACCGGGAGATAGCCATCTTCAAATTAAAAAGAAAAAAATATAGAAAATATAGAAAAATCCGCAAAAATGTCCTTTGAAACTGGGAGATCACCATCTTCAACTAAAAAAATAAGAGAATACATACGTATGCTATAAAAATCGTATTATTTAATAAAAGTTCTATATCTTCCATAAAATGTAGAAAATTGCATCGAGCTCAAAAAATACACAAAAATGTCTGTTGGAACCGGAAGATCGCCATCTTCAACTTAAAAATAAGAGAAAACAACATTAGGCTATAAAAATCATTTCATTTAATATGAAGATCCATACTTTACCGAAAATGTAGAAAGGCGCATCTTAGAAAAATCCGCAAAAATGTTTGTTGGAACCGGAAGATCGCCTTCTTTATTTGAAAAAATTAAAAGAAGAAAAAATTAGGTCAAAAAATCATATCATTTAATAAAAATATCGATAACTTCACGAAAATGTAAAAAAAAATAGCCTCGACCTCATAAAAATCGACAAAAATGTTTGTTGGAACTGGGAGATCGCCATCTTCCACTAAATAATAAGAAAAGAAAAAATTAGGTTATAAAAATCATATCATTTAATATAAAGATTCAAATCATACAGAAAATGTAGAAAATAGACCGGAGCTCAGAAAAATCCGAAAAAATGTCCCTTGGAACCGGGAGATCGCCATCTTCAACTACAACAAAAGAAGACAAAATTAGGTCAAAAATCATATCATTTAATAAAAAGATCCATATCCGCCATAAAATGTAGAAAATAGCACCGAGCTCAGAAAAATCCGCACAAATGTCTGTTTGAACCGGGAGATCGTAATATTCAACTAAAAAAGAAGACAAAATTTGGCGAAAAAATCATATCATTTAATGTAAAGATCCTTATCTTCCAGAAAGTGTATAAAATAGCCCTGAGCTCAGAAAAATCAGCAAAAATGTCCGTTGGAACTGGAAGATCGCCATCTTTAACTGAAAAATAAGAGAAGACAAAATTAGGCCAAAATATCATATCATTTAATGAAATGATACATATCTTCCAAAAATGTGGAAAATATCCCGGAGTTCAGAAAATTCAGCAAAAATATCCGTTGGAACCAGGAGATCGCCATCTTCAACTGAAAAATAAAAGAAGAAAAAATTAGGTTAAAAATCCTATCATTTAATAAAAATATCCATAACTTCCCGAAAATGTAGAAAACAGCCCCGAACTCAGAAAAATCGACAAAAATGTCCGTTGAAACCGGGAGATCTCCATCTTCAGCTAAATAATAAGAGAAGACAAAATTAGATTAATATAAAAATTCATATCATATAGAACATGGAGAAAATAGCTTGGAGCTCAGAAAAATACAAAAAAATATCTGTTGAAACAGGAAGACCACCATCTTAAATTGAAAAAAAATAAAAGAAGACAAAATTAAGCCAAAAATCAAATCATTTAATAAAAATATACATATCTTCCATAAAATGTAGCAAATAGCACCGAGCTAAGAAAAATCTACACAAATGTTCGTTAGAACTAGGAGAGCGCAATATTCAACTGAAAAAAATAGTCGATAAAAATTAGGCCAAATATCATATCATTTAATAAAAGATTCATATCTTCAAGAAAATGTAGAAAATAGCATGATGCTCAGAAAAATCTGCAAAAACATCCGTTGAAACTGGGAGATCGCTATCTTCAACTGAAAAATAAGAGAAAAATATTAGGAGATAAAAATCAAATCATTTAATATAACGATTCTTACCTTCCACAAAGTGCACAAAATAGCCCCGATCTCAGAAAAATCCGCAAAATGCCCGTTGGAATTGGGAGATCGTTATCTTCAACCGAAATATAAATGAATACAAAATTAGGCCAAAATATCATATCATTTAATAAAATGATACGTATCTTCCAAAAAAGTGGAAAATAGACTAGAGCTCAGAAAAATCCGCAAAAATATCCATTAGAACCGGAAGATCACCATATTTAATCGAAATATAAGAGAAGCCAAAATTAGGCCAAAATATCATATCATTTAATAAAAAGATTGCTATCTTTAACTAGAAAAAAAGAGAAGTCAAATTTAGGCTATAAAAATCATATCAATTAATAAAAAGATCCATATCTTTCGTAAAATGCAGAAAATAGCACCAAGCCCCGAAAATGATATATAAAAATCTTCTTAGTTGAAGATGGCGATATCCTGGTTACAACATACATTTTTATAGATGAAGATGACGATTTCTCGGTTCCGAATTTTGTCTTCTCTTATGTTTCAGTTGAAGATATCGATTTTCCGGTTTCAACGGACATTGTTGGCCTAATTTTGTCTTCTCTGATATCATTTAATAAAACGATACATATCTTTCAAAAAATGTGAAAAATAGCCCGAAGCTCAGAAAAATCCGCAAAAATGTCCATTGGAACCGGGAGATTGCCATCTTCAACCGAAATAAAAGCGAAGACAAAATAAGGCCAAAAGATCATATCATTTAATAAAAAGATCACCATCATCAACTGGAAAATAAGAGAAGACAAAAAGGCAAAAAATCATATCAATTAATATAAAGATCCTTATCTTCCAAAAATATAGAAAATAGCCCCGACCTCTAAAAAACACACAAAAATTTCCATTGGAAATTGGAGATCGCCCAATTCAATTGAAAAATAAGAGAAGACAAAATTAGGCCACACCATCATTTAATATAAAGATCCATATCTTACAGAAAATGTAGAAAATAATAGCACAGAGCTCAGAAAAATCCGCAAAAATTTCCGTTGGAACCAGGAGACTGCCATCTTCATCTGAAAAATAAGAGACAAGAAAAATAGACCATAAAAATTATATCATTTAATATGAAGATCGAAAGCTGACATAAAATGTAGAAGCTAGTATCACAGAAAATTCCGCAAAAATTTCCGTTTGAACCGCGGGATTGATATATTCCACTGAAAAATAAAAGAAGAAAAATGTAGTCTATAAAAGTCATATCATTTAATAAAAAGATCTATATCTTTAATAAATTGTAGAAAATAGTTTCGAGTTTAGAAAAATCCGCAAAAATAGCCGTTGGATCAGGGAGATCGACATCTTCAACTATAAAAATCAGAGAAAACAAAATTAGGATAAAAAATCATATCATTTAATATAAAGATCCATATCTTCCAGAAAATTTAGAAAATAGCATGGATCTTAGAAAAATCCACACAAATATTCGTTGGAAATTCGAGATCGCCATCTTCAACTGAAGAAAAGAGAAGACAAAATTAGGCGAAAAAATCATTTCAATTAATAAAAAGTTTCATAACTTCCCGAAAATGTAGAAAATAGTCCCAAGTTCAGAAATATGTGCAAAAATGTCTGTTGGAAGCGGGAGATCGACGTCTTCAAGTGAAAAATAAGAGAGACAAAATTAGGCTAAAATATTATATCATTTAATAATAAGAGGCTTTATCTTCTACAAAATATAGAAAATAGCCCTGAGCTCAGAAAAATCCGCAAAAAGATCCGTTGGAACTCGTAGATCGCCTTTTTCCACTTAAAAATAAGAGAAGACAAAATTAGGAAATAAAAATCATTTCATTTAACTAAACATGCATATCTTACAAAAAAATGTAGAAAATAGTCCAGAACTTAGAAAAATCCGAAATAATGTCTATTGGAACTGGGAGATTGCTATCATCTGAAAAATATGAGAATATAAAATTAGCCCAAAAATCATATTATTTAATAAAAAGATCCATATCTTCCAGAAAATGTAGAAAATAGCCTCAAGATCAAAAAATCTGTAAAAATCTTTGTTGGAACCGTGATAATGCCAACTTCAACTGAAAAATAAGAGAAGACTGTAGGCCAAAAAATCACATTATGTAATAAAATGATCCATATCTTTCATAAAATGAAGAAAAATAGCCCCAATGTAACAAAACTCAGTAATAGTGTTCGCTGAAACTAGTAGATCGCTATATTCAACTAAAAAATAAGAGAAGAAAACATAGAATATAAAAATCATATCATTTAATAAAAAATTCAAATCTGCCATAAAATGTAGAAAATAACACCGAGCTTCGAAAAATCCGCATAAAATTTCGTTGGAACCGAAAGATCGCCATCTTCCACTGAACAAAAAGAGTAGACAAAATTAGGCCAAAAATCATATCATGTAATAAAAATATCCATATCTTCAAGAAAATTTAGAAAATAGCCCCGAGGTCAGAATAATCTGCAAAAATGTCTGTAGGAATCGGGAGATCGCATCTTTAACTGTAAAATAGGAGAAGACAAATTTAGGCCAAAAATCATATCATTTAATAAAAAGATTCATAACTTCACGAAAATGTAGAAAAATAGTCCCGAGCTCAGAAAAATCCACAAAAATGTCCGTTGGAACCGAAAAGATCGTCATGTTCTTCTGAAAAATAAGAGAAGAAAAATTAGGCCAAAAATCATATCATTTATTAAAAGATTCATAAATTCAATAAAATATAGAAAATATCATCGAGCATAGAAAAATCCCCAAATATACACGTTAGAATAGGGAAAACCCCGTCTTCAACTAAATAATACGAGAAATTAAGCCAAAAATTATATCATCAAATAAAATGTTCCATATCTTCCAACAAATACAGAAAATAGAACTGAGCTCAGAAAAACCTGCGAAAATGTCTGTTGGAACAGAGAGATTGCTCTCTTCAATTGAAAAATAAGAGAAGACACAATTAGGCAAACAAATCATTGCATCAAACTAAAAGATTCAAATCTTCCA
>JAULAV010009204.1:0-32747 GCA_030789695.1 Scilla litardierei
CCTCAGAAAAATTCGCAAAAATGTCCGTTGGAAACCGGAGATCGCCATCTTCAAACAGAAAATAAGAAAAGACAAAATTAGGCCAAAATATCATATCATTTTAATAAAACAATACATATCTTCCAAAAATGTGGAAAATAGGCCAGAGCATAAAAAATCCGCAAAAATGTCTGTTGGAGCCGGATGATCGCCATCTTCAACTGGAATATAAGAGAAGATAAAATTAGGCCAAAAATTATACCATTTAATAAAAAGATCGTCATCTTCAACTGGAAAATAAGAAAAGACAATTTTAGGATAAAAAAATCCTATCAATTAAAAAAAGATCCATTTCTTTCATAAAATGTATAAAATAGCACGAAGCTTCGAAAATGATATATAAAAATCCTACACAAGAACCAAACCAACCCTACTCAAGGGTCAAATTTCCACACAGAGAATTACTAACTCCCACACAGAGAATTAGGGTTAGTCATACAGTAGGACACCAAACTCCCACAAAAGAGAATTAGGGTTTCAATGAAAACACAGAGTAAAATAAATATTCTTACATATGCCTTGAGATTAAATTACTCATTAATGAATGCAAGGCAAAGAAGAGGATTTCCACGTTATGAGATTAGCTTGAAAGCACTTGGATGATTTCCCTTGAGCTTGACTTCAATGCATAAAGGAGAGGATGATCTCTAAGAGGGAAATGGGAGAGTTTGAGAGTGGCTTAATGATTCTGAAATGATCTTCAATAGTTCCAAGAAGTTCTAATGAACTCAGTCCTCTCCTATTTATATATAGGAAGCTAAAAGAAACCCTCAAACCCAAGCAAAAATCCAAAATGAATTAATTTGCAACTGCTAGATTTTGGCAATTTACGACACGGGCAGTCGACTGATGAACAACTGACAGTCGACTGGTCAACGGCTATAAAATTCCCAACGGCTATAATCTGAGCCAGGACAGGCGACTGTAGAAGGCTACACAGGCGATTGTAAATAGACATGCGACTGTAAAAACTTCATTAGTTGACGACTTGCAAATTGGGATGAAGCCCAGAAAATGCAAGTTGTGCACAGATGACTATGAGCAATTCACACACGACTGACTGTCACTAGAGATGGAAATGAGCTGAGAAAAATGCAACTTTCGCACTTATGCCTTCAGACGATATATGATCATTTCACAGGCGACTTTAATTCTACAGGAGACTGTAAATACTTCATCAGTCGACTGACTTGCAAATTGGGGATGAAACCCAGAAAATACAAGTTGCGCATAGACGACTGTAGAATAATTCCCAAGCGTCTGTTGGAAGACAGGCGGCTGTAAATTGAACTTCAGTCGACTGTTCCAAAAGCTCAAGTAAGAGTCAATAAAAAGGTTGACTTGAGCAGTGTACAACAACCGACTGTAGGAGGCTGGCCAGGCACCTGGAATCACCCAGTCGCCTGACATTCCTTCATCTGTCGCCTGTTGGAGAGCCAAAGACTCCAATTGAGTCATTTGGCATAATGAACCTATTGGATTAAATTCTATGATAATCCTAAGGCTCACTGAGATGGTTATATTCATATGCATGAATGACCATCTATCAAGGCATTACATTAAACCTAGACTCACAAAGAGAAAAGCAATAAATGAAATATTACATGGATTACATTGCTTTTCTTAGAGTCTATGGCTTCAAAGCTAGATGCCTTGATGCTCCTCTATGATCTCTAAGCTTTGGCACCTCATGTCCAATCTTTGACATTGCTCCACTTGATGTACATCCTTACACCAAGCTATTAGTCTCCAAAGCATGCTATTCTCCATTTGATAAACATGAGACTAAAATAAGAGAGTTAGCAACATCATAATGTTGTGATCATCATCAAAATAACATTGGTATGAAACATAAATACCCAACAAATATCATATCATTTAATAAAACGATCCATATCTTCCAAAAATGTGGAAAATATGCCGGAGCTCAGAAAAATCTGCAAAAATGTCCATTGGAACCGGATTATCGCCATCTTCAACTGGAATATAAGAAAAGACAAAATTAGGCCAAAATCATATCATTTAAAGATCGCCACCTTCAAATGAAAAATAAGAGAAGACAAATTTAAGCTAGAAAAATCATGTCAATTAATAAAAAGATCCATATCTTCCAGAAAATGCAGAAAATGACCCCGAGCTTAGAAAAATAGCAAAATGTTGTTAGCTGGAACCGATCGAAATTTTCAACTTAAAAAATCAAAGAAAACAAAATTAGGCCAAAAAAATCATATCCTTTAATAAAACTATTCATATCTTCCAGATAATTTGGAAAATAGGCCGGAGCTCAGAAAAATCAGCAAAAAATGTCCGATTGAACCGGAAGATCGTCATCTTCAATTGAAAAATAAGACAAGCGAAACTTAGGTTATAAAAATCTTATCATTTAATTAAAAATCTCCATATCGTCTAGGAAATGTAGAAAATAGCCACAAGCTCAGAAAAATCAGCAAAAATGTCTGTCAGAACGACAAGATTGCCATCTTCAGTAGAAAAATAAGCGAAGACAAAATTAGGGTATGAAAATCATATCATTTAATATAAAGATACATGTCTTTCAGAAAATGTAGAAAATAACACTGAACTAAGATTAGGCGACAAAAATATCTGTTGGAACCGAGAGATCGCACACTTCAACATAAAAATAAGAGAAGATAAAATTAGGCCAAAAAATCATATCATTTAATAAAACGATCCATATCTTCCAGAAAATTGAAAAAAACAGTTAGGAGCTTAGAAAATCCGCAAAAATGTCCGTTGGAACCGGGAGATTGTTTTCAACTAAAAACTAATAAAATAAAAATTAGTATAAAAATCATATCATTTAATAAAAGATCAATATCTTCCAAAAAATGTAGAAATAACTGCAAACTCAAAAAAATCCACAAAGATGTCTGTTGGAACCTGGAGTCGCCATCTTCAACTTGAAAATAAGAGAAGACAAAATTAGGCAAATATATTATATCATTTAATAAAAAATCCATATCTTCCAAAAATTTGGAAAATAGGCCGGAGCTCAGAAAAAACCGCAAAAATGTCCGTTGGAACCGGGTGATTGCCATCTTCAACTGGAATATAAGTTAAGACAAAATTTTCCATAAAAATCATATCATTTATTAAAAAGATCACCTTCTTCAATAGGAAAATAAGAGAAGACAAATTTAGGCTAGAAAAATCATATCAATTAATAAAAAAGATCCATATCTTTCATAGAATGTAAAATATATCACCAATCTCAGAAATGATATAAAACAATCTTTTTAGTTAAAGATGGCGATATCCCAGTTACAACGGACAATTTTATAGATGAAGTGGCGATTTCCCGGTTCTGAACTTATGTCTTCTCTTATATTTCAGTTGAAGATGGCCATTTCCCGGTTCCAACGGACATTTTTTGGCCTAATTTTGTCTTCTCTGATATCATTTAATAAAACAATCCATATATTCCAGAAAATGTAAAAAATAGCCTAGAGCTCAGAAAATCTGCAAAAATGTCCGTTGGAACCCGGGGAGATCGTCAAATTCTACAGGAAAATAAGAGAAGACAAAATTAGGCCAAAAATCATATCCGTTAATAAAATGATCCAAATCTTCCAAAAAAGTGGAAAATGGCAGGAGCTCAGAAAAATCAGCAATATGTCAGTTGGGACCGAGAAAATGCCATCTTCAAATGAAATATAAGAGAAGACAAAATTGGGCAAAAAATCATATCATTTAATAAAAAGATCAACATCTTCAACAGGAAAATTAGAGAAGACAAATTTAGGCTAGAAAAGTCATACCAATTAATAAAATGATCCATATCTTTCATAAAATGTAGAAAATTGCACCAAGATCAGAAAATGATTTATAAAAATCATTTCAGTTGAAGATGGTGATATCCCAGTTACAACAGACATTTTTATAGATGAAGATGGTGATTTCCCGGTTCAGATTTTGTCTTCTCTTATATTTCAATTGAAGATAGCGATTTCCCGGTTCCAACGGAGATTTTTTGGCCCAATTTTATCTTCATTGGTATCATTTAACAAAATGATCCATATATTCCAAAAATGTGAAAAATAGCCCGGAGCACAGAAATATCCGTAAAATGTCCGTTGGAACCGGGGAGATCGACAACTTCTACTGGAAAATTAAGAGAAGACAAAATTAGGCCAAAAATCATATCATTTAATAAAACGGTCAATATCCTCCAGAAAATGTGGAAAATAGCCCAGAGCTTAGAAAAATCCACAAAAATTTCCTTTAGGACCAAGAGAACGCCATCTTCAACTGAAATATAAGAAAAGACAAAATTAGGCCAAAAATTCATATCATTCATAATAAAAATCTCCATCTTCAACTTGAAAATAAGAGAAAACAAATTTCGGTTATAAAATCATATCACTTAATAAAAAGATCCATATCTTTCATAAAATGTAGAAAATAGCCCGAAGCTCAGAAAAATGCACAAAAATGTTTGTTGGAACTGGGAGATCGTCATTTAAAAATCATAGAAGACAAACTTAAGCTATCAAAATCATATCATTTAATAAAAAGATCCATATCTTCCATAGAGTAATAAAGAAAATAGCATCGATCTCAGAAAAACTAAAAAAATGTCAGTTGGAACCGGGAGATCGCCAAGTTCAACTGAAAAATAAGAGAAGACAAAATTTGGCAATAAAAATCATATCATTTAATATAAATATTCTTATTTTCCATAAAATGAAGAAAATATCCCCGAGCTCAGAAAAATCCGTAAAAATATCCGTCCGAACCGAGAGATTGCCAAATTTAACAAAAAAATATAAGACAAAAATTAGGCTTAAAATCATATCATTTAATAAAACGATCGATATCTTCCAGATAATGCGGAAAATAGTCCGTAGCTTAGAAAAATCCGCAAAAATATCTGTTGGTTCTAGGAGATCGCCATCATCTATGAAAAAATAATAGAAGAAAATATTAGGCCAAAAAAGCATAACAACTAGTAAAATGATCGATATCTTCCAGAAAATACAGAAAATAACCCCGAGTTCAGAAAAATCCGCAAAAAATGTCTGTTGGAACTGGGAGACCGCCATCTTCAAGTGAAAAATAAGAGATGATAAACGCAGGTTATAAAAATCCTAACATTTAATAAAAATATCCATTTCGACAAGAAAACGTAGAAAATCGCGTCGATGTTTGAAAAATCTGAAAAAAAATTCCGTTGGAAACGGGAGTTCGCCATCTTCAATTGAAAAATAAGAGAAGACAAAATTATGATAGAAAAATCATATCATTTAATAAAAAGATATATATCTTACAGAAAACGTTGAAACTAGTCTCGAGATGAGAAATATCGATAAAAATGTCTGGTGGAACAGGGATATTGCCATCTTCAACTGAAAAATAAGAGAAGACAAAATTAGCCTACAAAAATCATATAATGTAATAAAAAGATCCATATGCTTGAGAAATTGTAGAAAATAGCCCCGAGCTGAGAAAAATCCGCAAAATATCATTTGGAACTGGGAGATCGCCATATTCAACTGAAAATAAGAGAAGACAAAATTAAGCCAAAATATAATATCATTTAGTAAAACGATCCAAGTCTTCCAAAAATGTGGAAACTTGGCCGTAGCTCTGACAAATCCGCAAAAATTTCTGTTGGAATCGGGAGATCGACATCTTCAATTGGAAAATAAGAGAAGACAAATTTAGGCAGAAAAATCATGTCATTTAACAAAAAGATAAATATCTTTCATAAAAGTAAAAAAATTGCACCAAGCTCAGAAAATCATAAATAAAAATCTTTCAATTGAAAATGGTGATATTCCTATTACAATGGACATTTTTATAGATGAAGATGGTGATTTCCTGTTTTCGAATTTTGTCTTCTCTTATATTTCAGTCGAAGATGGCGATTCCTATTACAAACCGTTTTTCTTCTCCGATGTCATTTAATAAAAGGATCCATATCTTTCGAAAAATGTGAAAAAGCCTGTAGCTCAGAAATATCGGCAAAAATGTTCGTTGGAACCCAGAGATCGCCAATTTCAACTAGAAAATACGAGAAGATAAAATTAGGCCAAAAATCATATCATTTAATAGAACGGTCCATATCTTCAAGAAAATGTGGAAAATAGCCTGGAGCTCAGAAAAATCCGCAAAAATGTCATTTGGGACCGAGAGAATATAATAGAAGAAAAAATATAATAGAAGAAAAAATTAGGCCAAAAAATCATATCATTCAGTATACAGATCGTGATGTGAACCAGTCCAACAAATTACAAACTGAAGACCTAATTCTAAGTGAAGGCCTAATGACAAGAGGAAGGCTAAAGAGAATGCAAGATACAATTGGGATCCAAGTAAAAGCATTGCTGGCCCAAGAAAGTAGTGCAAAAAGAAGCAAATCAGGCCTTAATCTTGATAATCCAAGCCCAAGAAAATTAAGGCCCCAGATTGGATGATTCTGAATTATTTGGAGAATAAGAAGAGTCATTTGCTATCAAACTTCAGAATTCATGGGGGAATATCAAGAGTCATATGCAACCATTAGTTCTTAATTCATGGGGAGATGAAGAGTCATACCATTAATTCTGAATTAATGGGGAGATGAAGAGTCATACCATTAAAATCAGAATTCATGGGGAGATCAAAAGTCATACTATTTACTCTGAATTCATGGGGGAGATCAAGAGCCATAAGTGGTCTTTAATTAGTGTCTTTTAAAGAGTCTCTTTAGTTTCCAAAGATCTACCTATAAATAGAGCATGTAATCCTTTGTAACATGCATCAATCAGATTATCAATTTAGAATTTAAGTGTTCTCTCATATTGTCTGAGTTTTTATCTTCTTTAGCTATTATGGAACCTTGCCTTGTCAATCTTCATTATAAGATTGGTGATACAAATCTGCAAAAGCCCCCAATTCATGCTTCAACCCAAGTGTGTTGCTATGTGGATTGGTTAAACTCGTGATCGTGGTTGGGCAAGTGGTCTAAGTAGCAGGTCACGTTCTTTTCAACGTTGGTTGGCTATTTGCATTTGTCAGGTCAGTGAACCATCCTTATCTAGAGCTTATCACTCCCTATTTCCTATCACTTATTCTGGAGTGTGATGCTCATATCCTTCTTTTAAGTTTGTTTTCGAGTTTTTTGAACATCTTATGCCGTGAAGATCGGGCCACCTCTCTGGTTTCACATCATTTGGTATCAGAGCCCCATGTAGACACGGTAGGTTTCTGTCAATCATTTTGTTGCTTCAAAAAAAATTTCTCTTTCAAATCCTTTCCTTTCCTTTGTTTCTGCTAAAACAAGAAACTTTCCAAAATCTTTCACTTAGTTTATTTCTTAGTGTGCACGATTTTTGTTTTATCTTTCAACTTTTTAGAGCCTTTGTTTGTTTGCTGTTTATTTAGTTTGTACAATTAAAGCACCCAAAAAAAGCAAAAAAAAAAACCCAAAAACAAAAGGAAAAATCTGAAAAAAAACAAAAGCAAAAAATGTAAAGCTTGGCAAAAAAACGAGAAAGAAAAACAAACAGTGGTGCTCAATTCAGTTCTTACATTCTGTCATCTTACAAATTTCATAGCTCTTATTGTTGCATTTTTGTCTTGCACTACTAAAAAATTCTCTTCTTTTCATTGAATTCCTACTCTAGACCTAATCCTACTTCAGGCCTAAACCCATCCATTATTCACAATTTTACCAACCACCACTACATAATTGGTTGAAGTGAGTTTTTGGCATTATTGGATTAGTCAACAAGGATTTGGGTTGCATACGAGCTAAGGACAGATTCTGAGGGAATTGTGAGTTGGTGAGATTATCTAGAGTATTTTTTTCTTTCACTAACATGGCAGGAAATCCAGAAGATACTACACAACATGGAGAATCATATTTTCAAATGCAAGCATTAGTGAGCCATCTTGAGGATTGTTTGACAGAAACCTAGCACGAATCCATGAACGATTAGATCAAATGGAGAATCAAGCTTCTACATAACAAAATCCTCCAAACAATCAAGAACAACCCCTTGGAGATATTGAGCGCCAAGTTGATGGGGATGAATTTGAAGATCACCAGCCAAGAAGAAGGAGATTTCATTATGATGAACAAAGCAAACATAGAAACCGAGGAGACAACATTGGTGGAATTAAAATCAAATTACCTTCTTTTCAAGGCAAAAATGATCCTCATGCGTATTTGGAGTGGGAAATACGTGTTGAGCAAATTTTCTCATACCATGACTACTCTGAAGGTAACAAGGTGAAACTTGTAGCTCCTGAGTTTACTGATTATGCTCTTACTTGGTGGGATCAGGTGCAAAAAGAAAAAGAACGATATGGAGAACGTCCCACTTGGACAGAAATAAAATCAACCATGAGAAGGAGGTTTATTCCATCTTATTACCATAGGGAACTTCATCAAACACTGCAACGACTCAATCAAGGCTCGAAGAGTATAGATGAGTATCATAAAGAGATGGAGATTGACATGATTCGAGCAAATGTTGTGGAGGACAGAGAAGCAACAATTGTTCGTTTCTTGCGTGGCCTTAATCCTGATATTTTTGATGTTGTAGAGATGCACCGCTATGTAGAGTTTTAGAAGATGGTCCACCAAGCAATCAAGGTAGAACAGCAACTAAAGAGGAGAAATGTTGCAAGGAATGGCTCTAATTCTTTTAGCCCTTGGAAGAGAAGTTCAAAGAGAGATACTCCATCTAGTTCGAAGGAGAATACTTCGAAGAAAGTTGAGAAGACAGCTGATATTCCAAAGAAGACACAAACTGAAGCAAATACTTCTAGAACCGTGACATAAGATGCTTCAAATGCCAAGGGAGAGGACATATTTCTAGCGAGTCTGCTAACAAGCGCACCATGATAATCAATAACCATGGTGACTAGGAGACTGAAGAAGAAGAATCTGATGAAGAAGATGAGATGTTGCTTGAAGATGATGACGGAGAAATTGCTGCCGAAGGAGAATTTCTTGTGACTAGAAGAGCACTTAGCATTCAAATGAAGGATGAAGAGAACAACCAAAGAGAGAACTTGTTCCACACACACTGCCTAGTCCAAGGGAAAGTATGCAGTGTAATCATAGATGGAGGAAGAGGCAGCAATGTAGCAAGTGCTGAATTAGTGGAGAAGTTGAGTCTTCCAACCTTCAAGCATCGTCAACCCTACAAGCTACAATGGCTCAACGAATGTGGAGAGTCGAAGGTAACAAAACAAGTCACAATCCTATTTTCTATTGGCAAATATAGAGATGAAATAATCAGTGACGTTGTTCACACGAAAGCATGTCATCTCTTGTTGGGCAGACCGTGGCAGTTTGATCGTCGTGTAACACATGATGGGTACTTAAACCATTATTCTTTTGTACTTCGAGGGGAGACTATAACCCTCCTTCCATTATCTCCAAAACAAATAATAGAAGATCAAATAAAGAGAGAAAAGAAAAGAGAATGTGAGAAAGGAAAAATAGCCCCGAGTTCAGAAAAATCCGCAAAAATGTCTGTTGGAACTGGCTGACCACCATCTTCAAGCGAAAAAGAGAGAGGATAAACATAGGCTAAATCTTATCATTTAAAAAATATTTATATCGACAATAAAACACAGAAAATAGCACGGAGGTCAGAAAAATTTGCAAAAATTTCCGTTGAAACCGGGAGATCGCTATCTTCAATTGAAAAATAAGAGAAGACAAAATTAGGTTAGAAAAATCATATCATTTAATAAAAATCTCAATATCCTATAGAAAATGTAGAAACTAGTCTCGAGCTTAGAAATATCAGCAAAAATGTCCGTTTGACTTGGATATTGCCATCTTCAACTGAAAAATAAGACAAAATTAGCCTACAAAAAAAATCATATGAGGGAAATGTGCCTGAGAACGTGCACCGGTAGAATTACCTGCGCAAGCCCCCTCTTCGATGTTCGTAAGTAATTTTTTTTGAATTTTTTTGCAGTAGGTAGATATACTTGTTATGTAGCTTCCCACAAAATTTCAGGTCAATCCAACAACATTTGAGCCTCCGTTCATTCTGGACAGTTTTGCGCAACGTTTTTGAAATCGATGAACGGAGGCTCAAACAGTGTTGGATTGACCTAAAATTTTGTGTGGAACTACATAACAAGTATATCTACCTACTACATAAAAGAAATTAAAAAAATACTTACAAACACCGAACAGAGGGGGCGTGCACAGGTAACTCTGCCTGCGCACGTTCTTAGGTGCGTTTTGGGAAATCATATAATGTAATAAAATATCCATATCTTCAAGAAAATGTGGAAAATAGTCCTACGCTCAGAAAAATCTGCAAAAATATCAGTTGGAACCGGGAGATTTCCATCTTCAACTGGAAAATAAGAGGAGACAAAATTAGGCCAAAAATCATATCATTTAATAAAACAATCCATGTCTTCCAAAATGTGGAAAATAGGTAGAAGCTCATAAAAATCTGCAAAACTTTCCATTGGAACCGGGAGATCACCATCGACTTACGTTATAAAAATCATATCATTCAATAAAACATCCATATCTTCCAGAAAATGTAGAAAATAATCCCGAGTTATGAAAAATCTGCAACAATATCCGATGGAACCGGGAGATCGCCACTACAACTGAAATATAAAGGAAGAAAAAATTAGGATTTAAAAATCATATCATTTAATACAAAGATCCATATCTTACAGAAAATGTAAAATAAGCGTCGAGCTCAGAAAAATCTGCTAAGAATGTCTGTTGGAACTGGGAGATCGTCGTCTTCAACTAAAAAATGGAAAGACAAAATTAGGCCAAAATCATGTCATTTAATAAAATGATCCATATATTCCAAAAAATATAGAAAATAGTCCGGAGCTCAGAGAAGTCTGCAAAATGTCCATTGGAATTGGGAGATCATCATATTCAATAGAAAAATAAGAGAAGATAAAATTAGGCTACAAAAATCAAATCATTCAATATAATGATCCATATCTTATAGAAAATGTAGAAAATAGACTCGAGCTTAAAAAAACCGTAAAAAAGCCCGTTGGAACCTAGAGACCGTCTTCTTCAACCGAAAACAGAGGAGAAGACAAAATTAGATTATAAAAATCATATCATTTATAAAGATTCATATCATACAGAAAATGTAGAAAATAGCACGTAGCTCAAAAAATCCGCAAATAAGTCCGTTGGAACCAAGCGATTGCCATCTTCAATGAAAAAATAAGAGAAGCCAAAATTAGGTTAAATAATCGTATCAAATGATCCATATCTTCCAGAAAATGCAAAACATAGCCCCGAGCGCATAAAAATTATCAAAAAGTTTAAAACGGGAGACACCATCTTCAACTGAAAAATAAGAGACGATAAACTGAGACGATAAAAATCATATCATGTAATAAAAATATACACAGATTACAAAGTTATCTCAATTAAGCAGCTACTGAATCCAGAAACTCTGGAGAAGTGTGCTAAGTGTCGTCGCCTCTGATGTGGTCTTCAAACTATGTGGTCAGCTCCCCAATACAAGCCTCTACCCAATCGTCACTTGGATGTGATGTACCAGCAGGCGCCCTCAAATACACCATTGGTGTGGTGAGGATCTCGGAATGATAGGATGATGTTGCCTTCATAAATTGCTTTGCATATCTAAAGTGGATGGCCATCCCACTGTGGGTACCCGTTTTGTGATTTCTCAGTATAGGGACCGGACCTGTAACCTGAATTTCCATAAACATTGGATGATGATACTTCATATTGTAAGTCCAAATCTTTCAACCCTTGGAGGAAGCACAGAAGGCTTAACTCCGGTCTAATGGCCCTTTTAGGTGCCAACTATCTCTAGCTAATGAGTTTACTGCAATAGCTATATCGGGACGCGTGCAGTTAGCCAGGAGTGCCTGATTGCACTTAGATAAGGGACTTTAGGACCAGTTATATCATCCCCCTCTTCCAGCGATCAGAAGGGTTCTATTTATACATCAATTAAGTATATTATCGTAGATGTACTTTGGATGACAATGGTCCTTTTAATTACTCCTACGCACTTCTGGCCGTTTGTAACAGGATTCTATGAGCCATGACTTTATACTTGCCTAGGTCTTTTTATTTCATGTTTAAAAGTCAGGCTTGAACCGATGTTTCGTGTTTCTCTTCAGGAGATCCGATGAGATTTTAGTTGTTTATAACTATGATCTCAAATCCTGCTCTTTGCTCGGGTGCAAAAAGAACCCTCAATAGGAAGCATTGCTTTGTCAAGCGATTCTCTTGGTTGTACATTATTCTTATTGTTTTTCTTCAATAGAATAGATGTCTCGAAGTCTATTCAGGCATTTAAGGAAATGTGGAAATTATCTTTACCAAGATATCCACGAAGGTATGTCGTCACAACATCCAATAACAGTATATCCAAAATTTTCCTTCGCCAAATCATAAGGTATTCGCTTTTGATAACTTAGGGAGACTGATGCATCATTTATGAGACATTCTCATTTAAATTTGTTTGATCCCTAGTTTCACAAAATTTTCCTTGGGCTATAGGTTTACCTTATAGTATACAATTTTGTATTTATTTTTCTTATGTGTGTAATAATTTATTTTATCCATGGTTTGACACTTTTTGGTGTCTGTACTTCAGGTCCGAACATTTCACGTTTCATAAGTGAGTCCAGCTCATCTTTTATTGCCTCGTTCCACATATGGCCAATCTCTACGTTTGCATTCTAGCAACAGAGTATGGAACGATAATTTATAAACATCATCGCTTTTGCGATGCATATGGCAATATGATACGTGAATATATTGTCGACAATTATGTTCTTTCTATCCAACATCTCCGCAGTACGTACAACATTTACTTTCAAATTTCAGTTTTTCCTGGCATTTCCTCTGCAGTGCATTCCAGGAAGGGGTGAGAGTGTGGACATGAGCTCATGTCATGTGGTAGTATTGTCTCAAGGTCTCCAGGTATGTTTCTTTGTTCTTTTATTTTCGTCCTTGGAGCCGGGTGGTCTGCCTCTTTTCTGTTGAGGAGTAGGCACTTCTGCTGCTGGTGGATTGTATCCATTCTCGGGGATGTCAATCCTAGCTGGAGTATTTGCTGCAGGGATGTGTGATCCGACAATCTTCTGGTTGTCAGTAAATGATTCATGTCATTGGTGAACTGTGTTCTGTATGTGGAGAATCTTCAGGATCTCATCTTCACATTGTATTGTTACCGAATCATAGTGGGTCAAGCTTTTTGTATCCAACGTTACAATTTGCTTCGTGCCAGATTTTTCAGTGTCTGGGCCTATTTTGTTCAAACTCGTCTCATTGAGATCACAGTCTTCAAGGTGTGCCTTAAATGCGTCCCCCGTTTGGGGTTCTAGGTATCTTATAAGTGAGGGTGAGTCAAACCCTGCATGGATACTTAGGCGACGTTAAGGACCGTTTTGGTCCTCTGTGGTGGTGCAATGGGGATTTATACTGCGCGACCGAAGATTCTCAGATGAGAAATGTTCGGTGGCATTACATATGCAAGTTGCATTGGAGACTCTGACCTCCAGAGGGTCTTTTATTTACGATGCAGCATGCAGAATTTGCATGTCCCCATGCATCCATCACAATCGGGATTTTATGGACGTTCAATCCAGTGGAGTCTACTTATCAGCGACTCTACTGACCCATTTTGGGTATAAACATGCGGCATTCTATGTTCATTTTCTATTCCCGTTGCTTGGCAGTAATCTTGAAATGACCGGGAGATATATTTCCCAACATTAACCAGACTTATTTTCCATATTTGATTGTCTGGGAAATGTGCCCGCAACGTTTTTATTTTTGTGCCAATAACTTTGGAAAAGCTAAGTTGCAGGTCTGTAGTAGACACACATATGAATATTCTAAGGATGCATTTATCAGTACAATGAAGTACTGAAATAGCCAACTAGGGGGTGGATTTTATCCACATCTATCTCCTTATATTTTTTTTGAGGAAGCGTGGAGATTCTTTTTCAACTTTTCGTAGAGAAGGCCTTGTAATTAGTTTTCCCTTGTAGCAAAGGATGCGAGGGAATTCTCCCTTCTGAAGAATCTTCCGGTTCTTCAAGTCATACCCATAGGATAAGATACGATGCATTATCACTGATCTAGGATGGCCAAGTCTATCATGCCAGAGTAAAAACTTGGCTGATGTTGGGCACTTCAGGTGCTACGTTTAATTTCGCTTCCTTTCTCCGTATCTTTGTATGGTTGAGGCTTGTAAGGCTCTCAAACCGTTCAAGTATGGATTTTAATCATTTTCTTGAGATGTTACATACAGTAATTTGTTTTTCATTTTCATTTGCTGTTTCCAAATGGAATCCATTTAATTTACTACATCCTTTATTTTTGTTTCTGTGTCATTTAGGGGCAACAGTATTGCGATCCCCGGATCTTCAATATGGCCCTGATGTTGGGCTTTGTATTGAAAGATCATATGTGTTTATTGTCTACTAATCAGTCAAGAGAGCAGTTCATCTATTAAAGATGAATTGTAGGCACATGCATTTTCAGATAAACATTTTCATTCAAAATCAAATTACATAATATGAAAGCTCTCATAACATGAAATGTTCTAAACAGTTTGCTAAGATAGAAGGCTAATCAAGCAGGTCATCATGTTCGAAGTCGTCAGCTGTAAACTTGACTGGAGCATCAGAGGTCATCCGGTTTGTTTCAGCTTTATTTTTCTTGTTCTCTTTATACAAATCCTGGAGATGCTATGGAGTTCTGCACACTCTGGACCAGTGGCCTTTCATGACAAAGCTACGGCACTGGTCTTCCCATTCCCTCTTGGGAGGGGGGTACATCATCTCTATTTTTGTCATTTCTGCGCCAAGTGAACTTCCACTTACTTTCATTTCTTCGTTGCTGGACTTGGCCCCTAGCCCTTTTGTTCTATCCCCCATTATGTTCGTTTGTTGTCCCTCTTCTTTCGAGAAGAAGATGCATTATGAGCTTCTGGGATGGAGGCAGTGCCAGGGGGCGCATGTTGTGAGTGGCGAGAAGAAGCTCTCTGTTTTGTTCAGCCATGAGTAAACATGACAACAGCTCAGAATATTTGGTGAACTTGCGTTCACGGTATTGCTGCATTTGTATCGCATCTTTTTCATGGAAGGACGTATACGTATTTTCCAGCATGCGATCTTCTGAGACTTTTTCACCACACAACTTCAAGTGTGAGGTGATGCTGTGCTGAGTTATACTCAGCAATGGACTTAAAATCCTGCATTCTCTGGTTCTCCCACTCATATCGTGCCTTTGGGAGTATAACATCTTTCTGATGTTTATACCTATCCTCAAGGGCAGTCCATAGCTCAAATGGATCTTCGACCGTAAGGTATTCAGCCTTTAGGGTCTTGTCCACATGGTGGCAAATATAGATAATAACTTGCGTCTTTTCTATATCGCTTACATATACATAATTAGTCACAGCAGAAATGAGGGACTTTGCCCGCAGATGAAACTTCACATCGAGCTGCCAGCTAAGGTAGTTTCTCCATGATGCATCCATCACTTCGAAATCGACACTTGCGATTTTAGCCATTTTATCTAGCAGAGCACAAATATGCATGAATTAATAATTTAAACATAAACATTTTCATACGGAGGCAATTTTAATATGAAGGGCTAATTGCGTGGATCGGCCAGTCCCACATAAATAATAGTCCAAAGTCCCATTATAGTCTGTATTACACAAATGAAAGCTTTAAAAAGAAATTACAACTTTGGAAACCTCCGTGGGTCCCATATAAGATCTTCAGCTTCAATTGTGGCCTCCGTCTCTATGGAAAATGGTCTTTGGTCTGGGACATTTACAAAATTTCCTCACTACAATTTCTCTCAAAAGTAAAAGAAAAGTGCAGGAAAATAAAATGTGGGACTTAAACAGCCGATCCAAAAACCACAATTAGCCATCCAAGCAGAAAATTTGTGCTTATCAAACATTTTCATCAGATATTTTCATCACAGGCATCACATGCATTTAATATTCACAGAGATGGATAAACAATTTAATTACTTAATAATTAGTGGACCACTGGGCAACGTCATACACCGTTAGGTTAGCTGACTAACGACAGAGCGGTCGCAGGATCTTCCTAATTATTACGTTTAAATATAATGCCTAACCACGCATAAATTATCCACAGAATAAGCCAGTGATGCAAAGCATGTATAGATGATTTTACAGAAGAAATCATTTAATGCAAGGGTTGTTAAAATTTGGGTTTGTCCAAAGAATTGGAAAAGAGCCCAATAATTTAACATGTTCTTCGTAAAAGGAGGAAGTTTTTCCTTTTTAAATTCATCCCTAATAACCCCCAGTAATCCCTTATACGTCCACATATAACCCCATAATATACCGTGATTTTTCACGAATTTTTAGGCCCACAAACGCCCTTTATAATTAATTTTTAGCCCAAAAAGTCTTTTAAGGCTTATTTTTAGCCCTTGCCCCCCTGTTTTTTTTCTTTCTTTCTTTTTTTGAAGAAAAACTGGCCTGCGGGCCTGAAGTCCACATGTTGGCTGCGGGCTTCAGGCCCGCAGTCAAATTTTTTTTGAAACAAGGCCTACAGGCCTGAGGCCCGCAGTTTGCTTGCGGGCTTTAGGCCCGCTTTGGAATCTGTGCTCGAGGCCCAGTAGGGTTTTGGAGGCGACGACTAGGGTTAGCCGCCGCCGCCCCCTTACAGCCGCCGGACGGCTATGGAAGGGGGGTCGGCCGCCCCCCTGTAGGGGGTCGGCGGCAGGGTGCCACCGCCCCCTGTAGGGGGGTCGACGGCATGGGGGCCGCCACCCCCTGCAGGGGGACGGCGGCAGGGCGCCGCCGCCCCCTGCATGGGGGAAGATGGCAGGCCGCTAAGCCACCGGCGGGTATGGGTTAGGGTTTACACAAGAAAAAACCCTAAAATTTTGATTTTTGGGATGAAAAGTTCGTCGTTTTTGGGCGATCAACCGAATCCCCATATCGATCTTGCGAGATCTAGAGGTAGAACAATCATACTATGATTAAAAACATCATTTTTAGCGATTTTTACCTCTATATCTGTCCTTCGGATATTGCGACGGTTGAACGAAGCCCTACGCAGATGACGACGCTCGATTGAGGAAGCCTTACATTGCGCGCGTGGATCTCCCGTCTCCCTTTGCCTTCGCAACGAATGAAAAAAAATTTGTTGGAAAATTTTCTAGAGGCTCGTGCTGATAACGTGTTATGAATCAACTACTGGGGGAAGAACCCGGCCCTTTATAGGCATGTAGGAGAGTAGAAATATAGAATACATAGATATGGGCGTATCTCTAAGATACCCGCAATCCTAACCGACACTGGTATTTCCATTCAAAACACATATCATTTAATATAAAGATTCTTATTTTCCATAAAAAGTGGAAAATATCCCCGATCTCAGAAAAATCCGCAAAAATATCCGTCAGAACTGGGAGAGCTCAAAATTTAACGAAAAACAAAGAAGACAAATCTAGGACATAATATCGTATCATTTAATTAAACGATCGATATATTCCAGATAATACAGAAAAATAGCCTAGAGCTCAGAAAAATCCTCAAAAATATCTGTGGGAACCGGGAGATCGCCATCATCAACGAAAAATCTAAGAGAAGACAAAATTAGACAAAAAATCATAGCAATTAGTAAAACGATCGTTATCTTCCAGAAAATACAGAAAATAGCCCCGATGTCAGAAAAATTTGCAAAGATTTCCGTTGGAACCCGGAAACCGCCATTTTCATGTGAAAAATAAGAGAAGACAAACGTAGGCTATAAAAACATATCTTTTAATAAAAAATCCATATCTATAATAAATTGTAGAAAATAGCATCGATTTCAGAAATATCTGCAAAAATTTTCGTTGGAACCAGGAGATGATCGCCATCATCAATTGAAAAATAAGAGAAGACAAAATTAGTCTAGAAAAATCATTTTTTTGGTAAGTCAGAAAAGAAGACTACGAATACATGCCAGATGCTAAGACAGCTATGGAGGTTTGAAACCCCTCTTCACCCCCAACCACTTCGCATCCAGGGCTAAGCAAGATTGAAGAAAAACCGGACAAGACTTGCACACTTCCTGCTCCACGTCCAAACTAGCACCCTTCTTAGCCATCAGATCTGCACAGAAATTTGCTTCTCTCAAAATCGGCTCCAAATTAACCTCCCAATTCCTCTCCAGAAAATCTCGGATCTCCGCTACGATTGCCATAAATTGATGAAACCTCCAATCATTGTTTCTGATTAACGCTATCGCATCTCTAGAGTCAGACTCACAAACAACTCTCTTAAACCCCTCATTCCAGGCCAAGCGTAATCCATCGCGAATAGCCCTTAATTCCGCCGCTAAAACTGAGCAAATTCCATAAAAAGCCGAGAAGCCTACTAGCCAATCCCCTTTATAATCCCTAATAATTCCACCCCCACCTGCAATTCCAATGCCCTCCTCCACAGAACCATCGACATTAAGCTTCACCCAATTCCTTCCAGGCTTCAACCACGCTACCAACCTCTCAGGACTCTTATTCCTGTTGCATTTTCCAAACACTTTACAGGATTCGACAGCCATCATCTTGATCTTAAGAATACAGGCTTCATTCTCGTATTCATCTGCAACTTCCCTAAACAAACGCCTACACCTCCTCACCCAAATAATCCACATAGCCATCACCATAACCACTCTCCTCATATCATCCCCCTCAGCATCCTTCACAAATTCCTCCAGCCAGACTCTCAAAGAAGAAGAGAAGAAACGATGATGAACACAGTTAGGAATCAGAGCATGCCATACCTTCCTCGCCTCCACACAATCCCTGAGCACATGAACCACGTCTTCATCAGCAGACCCACACTGCGTACACGTCGGAGAAGCCGCAATACCCCTCGCACATCTCAGCGCAGCAGTTACAATCCTTTCATTATACACGAGCCAAACAAAATATAGTCTTCTCGCTGGCAAAGGGAGACGCCAAATCCAAGCACAGTCCAACCCGCCATCCTCTTTACTATCATCCACCAAAATTCTGTAAGCCAACCCCGTCGTGAAAATGCCGCTAGCCGTGTGCATCCACCTATAACCATCCTCTTGTAAAGTCGATTTCGATAACGGAAACCCCGCCACTTTGAGCGCAATATCATCAGGAAAATATAACAGTAACTTCTCGATATCCCAATCCCCCCTCCCTTTAATAAAATCCCCCACGGTTGCCATCTCAATCTCGTTGGGAGGATCAGAAGAAACCTGTTTCGCCAACGGGCCGTTAAGCCAAGAGTCCCACCAAAAAGAAATAGACGCTCCATTGCCAACTCTCCGTGCTACCCCTTTCGACAACTCCTTCATACCCAACAACACAGATCTAAACGACGACGACCACTTGTGCTTGACTCTGTCCATCCCGTTAGCCATCTCCACAACATCTCCGTGTATCTTATATTTGCCCCTCACCGCCCTTACCCACAAACTGTTAGGCTCCTGAAGAAAATGCCAAGCCAGCTTCTGCAGAAGAACCCCATTGTGCATCCTCATCGACCTTAATCCCAAACCACCCAATGCCTTAGGTTTACAGACTTTCCCCCACCCCACCAAGCTCATCTTCCTGCAACCCTCACTACCACCCCATAAAAATCTCCTATTTAGCTTATCAATAGTATCTAAAGTCTGCTCTGGAAGCTTGGCCGAAAGCATTGAATAGGTGGGTATCGCAGCCGTTACCGATTGGATCAAAGTTGCTCTGCCCGTCAAGCTGAGGACCTTCGACTTCCAACCCTTCAACTTCGCATAAATATTCTCAACAATCCCTCTATACAACAAATTATTAACTCTCCCATGTACAATGGAAATGCCCAAATAACTACCCAAATCTTTCATCACCTTAATTCCCAGAATATTACTTATCATCCCCCCATGGCCAGCTGTGCAGCAAGGGGATAGAAAACATCTTGACTTACCCAAGCTTACCCTTGCACCCGACGCATCACAAAACTTTCTGAGAATGTCTTTCATCACCTTCGCCTGCTCCAAAGATCCTCTACCAAAAAGGAAAATATCATCTGCAAACATGAGATATGAGATTCCAGGAGATTCCTTATTAAAGGAAATCGGCTTCCATTTCTTCGTTGCCACAGCTTCACTGATCATCCCTCGAAGCCTTTCCATGTATAACACAAACAACAAAGGACTCAAAGGATCCCCCTGCCGCAGACCCTCTTGGCATGAAACCAATCAGTATGCCCCCATTCCAAAGAACAGACATCTTCACCGTAGAAACACAAAACATAATGAGATTGATCCACTTACTAGAAAACCCAAATAGGACTAAGGTCTCCTTCAGAAACTCCCAATCAACCCTGTCATAAGCCTTTTCTAAATCAATTTTGATTGCCATCAAACCATCTTTCCTTTTTGATTTTCTTATGGAATGCACCAACTCCTGCGCCAAGATTACATTATCAGTCGCTTGCCTACCAGGAATGAAGCTCGCTTGGCATGGGTTCACTAAATTCCCAATCACAGTCCTGAGTCTATTCACTAAGACCTTAGCAATTATCTTGTAAGCCACCGGGACCAAACAGATAGGTCTAAATTGAGATAGGATTTCAGGATGAGCCAATTTCGGAATCAGCACCAACAAAGACTTACCCAACTCCATGTTGAAAACACCCTCTTCCAAAGCTCTCGAAACTAAAATGGTTAAAGGCACCTTCACAATATCCCAGAATTCTTGATAGAAACCGGCATGTAACCCATCCACCCCCGGTGCCTTCCATGCTTTCATATTAAATAAAGCACATCTAACCTCCTCCTCACTCACACTAGAATCCATCACCTCCCTTTCATCATTACTCAGTTGTATACTAGGAGGAGAACAGGTCAGATTCCGCAACCCCACATCCTTATCAAAAATATCCTTGAAATAATTAAAGCACATCTCCTTAAGAATCTCAGGCTCAGAAATCCACTCCCCATTACCGTTCTTAAGTAACTTCACTTTCAGAAACCTCCTTTTATTTAAAGTAGTCAAGTGGAAAAATTTAGTATTTCGGTCCCCATATTGTAGCCAATTGCATCTGGATTTCTGATACCACAAACATTCTTCTTGCTCCAGCACCTGTTCATACTTCCCCAGCAATTCTCTTTCCAAACAACGCAGAGAATGTGATTCATTAAACAACAGATTCCTCTGCACTCCTTCAATCCTTCCTCTTAACCATCTCTTCCTGTGAAAAATATCTCCCAAGCAGCTTTTGTTCCATACTAACACATCTTTAACAAAAGCTTCATTCATCGCAACAATATCACCAACATATACCTCCCACTTGCTCCTGACAAATTCATGAAAGCCCTCAGCCTTAAGCCACATCGCTTGGAATCTAAACACTTTTTCACTCTGCACCAAAGTATCCATCCCTTCAAAACAGAGAATAATGGGGGAATGATCTGACAAAATACGGGGTAAATGAACAAGAGATACATCAGGTAATTCAGCACACCCCAATCCATTTACAAAAGCCCTATCCAATCTCTCATGCACCCTCGCAGCACCATGCCTATTATTGCACCATGTGAACGGCAATCCGTGAAATCCCACATCAATCCAACCACAATTAGATATCAGCTCTTCAAATCTTGCCATCCTACAAGACGATGGAGTGGAACCCCCAAGCTTTTCATCAACCTTAGAGTAGTCATTAAAATCCCCTACCACCACCCAAGGCAACTCCATACCACAACCAAACTCTTCCATCTGCTCATAAAACCTCCACCGGAGAGCCCTATTGGGACTTGCATATACAATAGATAACACCACATCCAATTTTCCCGCACGGTGTACCAACCCATGCACCGCCTGAGGCGAAGAGGCCATGACTTCTAAATTAACCTCCTGTTCGTTCCACAATAGCCAAATCTGTAATGCCCTACCAGCTACTGCACAAGTACTAGAGGGGGGTGAATAGTACTTTAAAATAATAAGGCGTATAATTCCAAATTAAATTGCACACAACTACCAAATCAATTTGCGGAAGCTTAAATTGAATGACGACAACGAAATTAACAATGCTAACAAACGATGTTAATGGGTTCGGATCCACCCAAGTCTCCCCGACTTGTTCCCGGTGATCCTACGTCCCAACCACCCGGATCCCTTCCGGATACTTGAGTTAGAAACCCTAACTCAAGATTTCCACTATGAATATCTTGTGAAAAACCTTCACAAGATCAAATCATACATGCAATAGCAAACGTGAATCCCACAACCCGGGATCACAACCTTCTCTCACAACCGAGAGAATCACAAAGCAATATTAAAGAGTTTAATATGAAATAAATACTCTTACCACAAAATCCTATACCTTGAGTTTTTCTTACCCAATAGGTGGAATGAAGGATTTGAGGAAGATGAAGTTACCAAACCCTAGCACCAAGGAAATGAGCAGCAATGGGTGCCTAGGGAAGATTTGGAAACTTGAATCAAGCAATAGCTTGAAGAGCTCACCAAGAACAAGCTTCTCTCTAGATCTAGAAATGAGAGAGAATGGGTTTCTTGTGAGGAAGAGAGCTTTAGATTTGAGGGAGAATAGCTATCTCTTTAGAACTCAATGAATCTCTTAATGACAGCTCTATTGAAGATAGAAATGACCTAGGTTCGTATTTATAGGAACCCAAAAACACAAGTTAGGTCAATCTCCAACGGAAAGAAATCTGTGAGAATTAGTCGGTCAAAGAACACTCACTGACCGACTAGTTCATCAACTAGTCGGTCAGTCACAAAGCATGGACCGACTAAGAGCAGATCTGAGAAGAGATAGAATTTCAGACCTAGAAAACTAGTCGGTCCAAGAACACTGTCTGACCGACTAGTTTCACAACTAGTCGGTCATCCAATGAACGTAGACCGACTAAGAGGCAAAACAACATAGTCTGAAGGCAAGTTGACTTAGTCGGTCCAAGAACAAAAGTTGACCGACTAGATTGTCAACTAGTCGGTCATCAAACGTTCTTAGACCGACTAACGGTAAACAGTAGCTTAGGAGAATTTTAGAGTGAACAGTAAGTCTCAACTAGTCGGTCAAAGAAGCATCACTGACCGACTAGTTCACAAACTAGTCGGTCGGTGAGTCAACGTAGACCGACTAACTGTAAACAGTAAAGTCCAAGAATTTAAGGAATCAAACTAGTCGGTCCAAGAACAGTTGCCGACCGACTAGATCACCATCTAGTCGGTCAGTACTTGTTCTTGTACCAACTAACATGCACAACAAAGTCCGAATCGAAGCGCGACGCTTCGAGGAAGTTAGAATGAACTTGTGCAAGGATCCTAGAGCTACGAAATGAGCGTAATGAAGATATAGACGTAAGATATACTCAAGGCTTAACATTCTATATATCGAAGCTAAAAGACTATAAATAAAACCTTAATAAACGGTCTTCGATAGCTTCGATTGAATCCTCATATTTTCCAAAGCGTCGCAAGAGCTTCAACAAAGCTTTAGGCATGAAAATGAGCTTTGGAAAGTGTTGAGATGTCGCTTTGAATGTTCACGTGAAATTGGCGACGATCTCCAATACTGCGCTCACAAATTGTTAGTTCATGAATTATTTATGTTTGCTCATCATCCAAAACCAAATCCGGGGAGTCCAATATTCAACATTCTCCCCCTTTTTGGTGATGACAAACCAACATAAATAATAATCAAAGATAATAATTCAAATGTAAAATACTTACTCCCCCTGCATTGATGACACGTTAATTCCAAAATGAATATAAATAAATTGCATCAAGCAGACGAGTAAGATAAATAAAATGAATTGATTTTTGAAATATCGGATTTTGAAAATCCTTATATGTATCTTAACTCCCCCTGAATCTAACATATCAAACTAGATTCTTGGAAATTGAGTTAAATTTTCATTTGCGCTATTTTATTATCATTATCTCTCCCCCTTTGGCATTATCCCAAAAATGGGGGGCATACAACGACAACAATTAGGAAATGTAAAATCCAACATCGGGAGTCGTAGACAAAGACAACGGACCAACTTGACACCAAGGGAAAAATGTGGAAATCAAAACAAGGTGTGCCAAATTTTCCATTATCAATAAAAATCAACGATAATCAAAATCATCAAAAATAATATTTGGTATTTTTTTTCATTTATTGAATAATGAAACATACTCTCCAATATTCAATATTTCTTGGTTAATTTTGTGCATGGAAAACAATTCTATATGAATATAGAAATATAATCTATTTAACCAAGTTTGCATGCTACGAGCGACGAATTCACATTTCATATACATTCAACGAATATTAAAATGTGCACGACGAAGTAAGATAAAGACAACGACGATGTATATATATAAATGATAACATCAAGAGTACATCCAAGAAGATATCAATACATCAAAATACAACATACCCATCAAGAAGAAATACATCATCATCCTCATCCTCATCAAAATAAATACTACAACAACGACACCATCCAAAATACATCAAAACATCACAACCCTCATACTCTATCCTAACCCAAAATACTCTCGCTAAGATATATCATCCAAAGCGTATATGGAGAGTCCTCGGAACAACGATCACGAGGAGGAGGCTGGATCTGCAGCGTCCGTGGGTCCAGTCGACGGAGTGGACTCAGGATCTGCAGGGAGTAGAGGTGTCTCAACAGATGGAATCGTCGGGGCAGGAGTCGAGATCTCAGGAACAGGCTCTACAGCAGCATGGGTCTCGACAGCAGATGTGTCAGCAGGAATATCAGCAGGCTCAGCAACAGGGTCTACAACAGGCTCAGAAGACTGAAGTGCTGAAGCAGAAGGCTCTGGAACACCGGAAGTGGTGCCAACTCCAGGAGCAGAAGTGGTAGCACCAGCAACAGCAGCAGCAGTGGCCTCATCGCCACGGGCAAAAGAAGTAGCAAGCTCATCAAGCTCCTCATCGTCCATCTCCTCGGCCTCAGACACCGAAGGAGGAAGCTCGATCCCCATCAGACGAGCCATACGACAAACGACCTCCTCGGTACGAGCCAAACGTGACTCGTGTCGACGAAGAAGGCGTACGACATCGTCCAATGTAGCAGGACGAGACGAGGCTGCAGCAGCTGACGGAGTAGACTGAGAAGCAGATGCGGTAGACCTCTGCACGTGACGAAGAGCCGCTAGAGATTTCTTCACGGCCGTCGCGTTCAGAGGCGTACCCAAAGGACGCTCATCGTCAGGAGGGAGGGGAACTCGAAAATGACGAAATACGAGGGTCAACAAACAGGGGTATGGAATGTGCGCAGACTTATTGGTCTTGCGTATACACTCGAAAGAATCCATCTTATCGAGTATCACGCGAGCCCAATTTATCTCGCACCCCAAGAAAAGAGCGTATATGAGCTTCAAAAACGGCTGAGAGGGAGTGAAGAGGATCCATACTTAGGGAGGAGACACGACTTCAAAATCAGGTTAAGAACCCACGCATTCGGCTTAAAGGATTTCGATGGAACACCAATGAATGCAGAGGGGATAACCTGGAAAATCTCAGAAAGAATAGACTGATCCAAGGAAGAAATGTCGTCTACTGAAATGTCCGAAGGGAGGAGACCACACGACGCACAACCAAGGATCTCCCCCAAGATTTCTGCCGTGAGAACTATAGGAGTTCCCAAGACAGTCGTCTCAATGGAGTGACTGGCGTCGTACTGGCCTCGAATACGGTTGGCATAGAACAATTTCACGAGGCGAGGGTACGGTTTGGGATTGGCCTTGGGGTCGTATCGGAGATAGTCTAGAAGGCCACTATAAGACAGAAGATCAGCAAGGCCGAGAAAATCAGAGAACTGAACGTAATGCTCCAACAACAGTGGACAGTGTTCTATACGGTTGTACGCGGCGAGACACTGAGGGTCATCGCGGCACAACGATATGTCTACACCGCCAACTGGCATAGGAGCTTTACCCTTGGCCTTACGGGTCTTCGGAGGTGGGGTAGGTTCCCTAGTAGGCTCATCCTCTGGAATAAAATCAGTATCGGAATCGGGAGGAGTTGCCGGAGTGTGAAGAATAGGCTTTTTGGTCTTGGATTTACGGGGTTTAACTATGGCAGTCCTAGGCTTCTTAGGAGGAGGCGAAGATGGAGAGCCTTGGGTAGACTTGGCACGACGCTTAGGCTTCGGGGGATTCCTAGGGTCGGAAGGCCCTACGGTCATAGGAGAAGCCCCGGAAGAGGCGATCGGAATACGAGTCTTAGCCATAGCACTACGAGCACAAGCAATCGAAGACTAGGTCACTAACAACCTAGAGATCACAAGCTAACAACCCTAGAGATCAAGAAAATTCGAAAATCACAAACCCTAGGTTAGAAATTGAAAACCTAGGATCTAGAGCTTGAAAACAAGGAGAGACAACCCTAGAATAGGAAATCGACCTAGGAGAGGGAGGGAGATACCTAGGGGGTGGAGTCGACGGCGGCGGACGGCGGTGATCGACGGAGAAACGGCCGGAAGACGAAGGGTTTCGAGTTGAGGGTTTGGGGTTTTCGGGCTGGAGCAAAAGAGAAGACCGACTAAATGAGAATTTAGTCAGACGAGATCGAGTATAAGTCGGTTGGAAGACGAAAAGACTCAACTGTCCTAACCCACTTAGTCGGTCACAGTTCAAGCACTGACCGACTAGATTACGATCTAGTCGGTCGGTCAATGAGCTTGAACCGACTAAGTCGAAACAGTAGCTCAGAGTGATTTTTAGGGCTAGATTTAGTCGGTCGCAGTATACTTACTGACCGACTAGTTTTCAATCTAGTCGGTCGGAAAATGTACTATGACCGACTAACGAAAGAAAATGATAGGAGATGGATATTTGCTTGATCTAGTCGGTCTGAGTTCATTTGCTGACCGACTAGATGAGCATCTAGTCGGTTGACAAGTGAACTGAAACCGACTAGAAGAGTCCAAAAATAGAATTTGATTTCTCTTCACAAACCACTTGGATGAAACATCCTAACTCACTCATTAGTCACCTAAATTACCCCATAAAACGTCGAAATCTTAAATACGACATTGAAATACGAATTCGAGCAATAAATTCGAATAATTCACATAAAATTCCCAAAAATTCAATTAATCTAGCATGAATGAAATATCGTGAAATATATTAGCATGCAAGATGATTGATTTTAAATATGAATCCTATATCTCGGATTCACCCATAATCCCCAATTCTCGACGCAACCGCACAAAGGAGTCCTCCTTTAGGGGTTTCGTGAAAATATCGGCGATTTGCTTTTGGGTTTCAACGTACACTAAAATGATGTCCTTTTTAGCAACATGATCATCTAAGAAATGGTGTCGGACATCTATGTGTTTCGATCGGGAATGGTGCACCGGATTCTTTGAAAGACAAATAGCACTTTGGTTATCCACCATGATAGGGCTAGTATCACAATGAATACCAAAATCCTTCAATGTGTGTCTCATCCAAAGAACCTGGGCACAAGCGGCACCGGTGGCAATATATTCCGCCTCGGTGGTTGAAAGTGATACCGAATTTTGCTTCTTGGAAAACCAAGAGACAAGAGAATTTCCTAGAAAATGGCAAGTGCCACTAGTACTTTTCCTGTCGGATTTGCATCCCGCATAATCAGCGTCACTATATGAGACTAACTCATATGTGCTAGATCTCGGATAAAGTAATCCAAAATCTAATGTGTAACTTAGATAGCGAAAAATACGCTTTACCGCTACTAAGTGAGACTACTTAGGTTGAGACTGATAACGAGCACATATACATACGGCAAACATAATATCGGGCCTACTTGCTGTAAGATAAAGCAAACTACCTATCATACCTCGATATAGACAAATGTCTACATCCTTACCGCCCGTATCCTTGTCAAGATGCGTAGTCGTGCTCATTGGAGTCTTTTTCCCGGAGGCATTCTCCATTCCAAATCGCTTTAGCAACTCCACCATGTACTTCGTTTGGTGGATGAAGATTGCATCGTTCATTTGGCGAATTTGGAGACCTAAGAAATATTTGAGTTCGCCCATGTGGCTCATCTCAAATTGTTCCTTCATCACATTAGAAAACTCTTCGCAAAGAGCGAAGTTAGTAGCACCGAAAATGATATCATCAACATAAATTTGAACTAATAAAATATCATTATTCGCATGCTTAATAAAAAGTGTTGAATCGGCTTCGCCCATTTTAAAATTCAAATCCAAAAGAAAATTCTTTAGGCGATCATACCAAGCTCGAGGAGCTTGTCTCAAACCATAAAGAGCTTTCTTTAGTTTAAAAACGTGATTTGGAAAATTTTCATTTACGAAGCCCGGAGGTTGAGAAACGTAAACTTCCTCAACGACATCTCCGTTTAAAAATGCACTTTTAACATCCATTTGAAATAATTTAAAATTCTTATGGCATGCAAAAGACAAAAGTAATCTAATTGATTCTAATCTAGCTACCGGAGCGAAAGATTCTTCAAAATCGATACCTTCCTCTTGACGATAGCCTTGAGCTACTAACCGAGCTTTGTTCCGGACGACGACTTGGTTTTCGTCGGTTTTGTTCTTGAAGATCCACTTTGTCCCTATGACGGTGTGGTTCTTCGATGGCAATGGAACAAGCTCCCAAACTTCATTCCTCTCTGTTTCAGAGTGTTTTCTCACTACAATGCGTTGACCGTGGAGAACCCGGTCAACGTGGTCAAGGGGCCCGCTTTGGGTCCCTCGGGGGCTTCGAATCGGTGCGGAAGGGGCGAGGGGAAGCCTCGGCCCTGGTTGAGACGCTCGGCCTCGGACAGACGTGCTCGGCCTCGGCTGGAAGGGGGACGAGGGGTAGCCTCAGTCGCCCGGGTAGATGCACGGCAGTCGGGTGGCGAGGGTGAGTCTCAGACCCGATTAGGACGCTCGGCCTTGGTAGGGCGTGCTCGGCCACGGAAGGCTGACGGTGAGGGGAAGCCTCACTGTCCGGTTGATCGAGTGGTCGGAGAGGGGCGAGGGGTAGCCTCGGCCCGTTGGTTTGTTTCCCACCTGCGTAGACGAGAACGCTCGTCAGGGGGCCGGACCTTGGTTCCGGCCAAATCCCCTCCGATGCCTAAGTCAGATAGAGATCTGAGAAAGGATGCCCGGCGGAGACGGTCCGACTCGTGAGGAGATCGTGACGACGTCTCTCGGCGCGAGCGGTGGAGGAAGGAGATGAATTGGGGGAACGAGGTCGTTGATGGAGTACCTTAGGTTTTGTTACCTGAGATGCGGTCCCTTTCTTCGTCGTCTTCCTGACCCTTTTGTAGAGCTCCCAGCGTGATTGGCTCTGGCCCACGTCCCACGCCCGCCATCGATCGTGCCCCATCCGTCCCCCCTCGCCGCCGCCCTCTCCGCCATGCCAGCACCTCCCCATTATCGCCATTTAGTGGTCGCGTGTCCGGGGGAGCGGTTTTCACAGGAGTGGGCGAACGACTACCGGGTTATGGGGGCCGGGTCGGATCGACGTTTCGAGAGGGTCCCTTGTAGGGCCTTTGTCGAATGGGCTTTCAGGATGCAGGTGGGCTCTTGGGCTCGTGCTTTATGGGTCTCGGTCAAATAGGCGTAACAATTGCCCCCATCGGTTGGGTTGATCGGCCTCGGCCGGTTCGGCTCGGCCGATGTGACCTCTGCCGATTTTGACAGGCTCTCCAATCGATGCCAACTCATTTATTAGTCGTCATCATGAGTTAGCCCGTTCGATGTTTTTAAGGCGCGGGCTCCGGAGCGCCATCGGCCTTCAGATGCTGCCACGTGTAGTGGCAAGCTTATCCCCGCCGCTCGCGGAGTCGCCTTAAGTTCGAGAAGTCGAAGGGTTTGTGAGCCGCCATTGGTGGGGTCGATCGGCCTCGGCTCGCTCAGATCACCCGTTATGTCTCCTGGGATTCCGAGCGGCGCTTTAATCGAGGTGAGGCCATAAATGCAGGTCATGATGAGGCGGATCGATTGGTCTTCAACTGGCGCCAATTTCGGAACGCCGCCGACTCTTCGAGCCTCGCCACGCATTCTTGTCAGGCGCTTCGAATTCTCCCCTGGCGTATAAGATCCCCTAGTTGTGTTGATCTCCACTACTTCTTCGCTCCTCCCGGTATTCAGAGCCTTCAGCAACTCGGAGTTCCCTGTCGCCTTCGCTTCTTTGTTCTCTCCAAACCAGTTGAAAATAGGTAATTCCTCTCTCGCTTTCATCCTATGGCTGCTCTTAGGATAGGCGGTTCTGGCCGGAGGACGAGGGGTCCTCCGGAGTCCGGGCGGGGCGAACCCCGGCTAGGGGAGTCTGGTTCCCCCGCCGGGAGTCGTTCTCTTCAAGATAAGGGGAAGGAGAAACTTTTTCCAGACTACGCCCGTGATGACGTGGCGTTGGTTGCCGTACGGCTTAATGTGCCCCCTGTTGTCCTCCGTACGCCGTCGAGGACCCCTCCTTCGGTGGCTGCGGAGATCCGGGAAAGATATCTCTGCTTCCCATACGAGGTTCGGGTTCCATTTGTCGACGAGCGGATTTGCCTTCCGAGGAGCAATGAGGTCGGCGTCTACGTCGAGATGTTCCGCCTGGGTCTTCGCTTCCCGCTCCATCCCTTCTTCATCCAGGTCATGGAACATTTCACAGTGTCACTGTGTCAGTTCGCCCCGTGTTCGATCGCGGTACTGACGGGCTTCGTGACGCTCTGCTGTACCCGTGGTCTGGAGCCGACTCTCCCCCTTCTCTTCTACTTTTACCAGGCCCAGACGGTCGGTCCGGGGTCATGGCTGCTGCTCCGAGCTCGTTCGAGGAGGGAATGCCTGATCGGGTTACCCCGCTGGTCAGGGGATTGGAACTTGGATTATGTCTTCGTGGTCTTCTTGGGCGAGGCCCAGATTCTGACAAGCTGGGGCAGTTCTGTCCATTCTCGCCCGTCGTTAGTTCTCTCAGACACCGACCGGGCAGCCGCTGCGCTTCTGTTGGCTCTTCCTTTGGAAACGAAGTCCATTTGGTCTTTGTTGGATGACCTGCTCCTGAAGGCCGTCTTGTGGTCTCCGGGTAGGTCGCTTTTTCATCCCCTGATCGCCCTATGACTCATCCTGATTTCGGTCTCCTTTGCAGGGATGGCTGGCCGCGAATTCGTCCGTGACGTTGACGAGCTGATCCGTCGTGGAGCCGCTCGGAGCCGAGGTAGTACCTCGGGAAGGGCGCCTCGGAGGACCATTGAGGAGGAAGTGCGCCGAGCCGAGCCTGCCGTGGGTAAGGTGGCGGCCGTGCCTCCCGCCTCTTCTTCTGGCGATCCCCTTCCGGGGGGTGAGGATGGTGCGAGGCGGAAGCGTTCTCCTCCGGTGCCTTCGGAGCTCCACGGTGGAAAGAAGAGGAAGGAGGACGTGGATCCCTCCGGCCCGGCAGGTTCCGCGCTTCCCGTGGCGTCCGCCGGGGATCCTTCGGTAGCTTTGCCAGCCACCCCCCTCGCAGCGTCTTCGCCCGTGTCACCAGGGGTCGGGGCCTTGTTGGCGAGCGACTTGGCTTCGATTGTCGTCCCTGGGAGTTCGATGTTTGCTGACCGAGCGGTGGCCCATCAGGTTGCCGAGGTCTCCGTCCCTCCCCGGGACCGCAGCCTCCTCAAGAAGATCCCGGCCGACAAGATGTCGGATTCCTTGGTCTGGATCCTCCAACAGGTTCGGTTATCTTGCTATCCTCTCTTTCTCTTTATCCTCTTCTTAGCCCATGTCCCGTCTTTTCAGGGTTCAGCGCTCGCTGTGGAGTTGCAGTGTCGAGCCGTCCGCTTGAGGGAGATGGAGGAGTCTTCCATGAGGGCTCAGGAGCGGGCCGGGGCGGCCGAGGTGGCCATGATGGAGGCCCAGATGGAGTCTCGGCGCCTCGCCCTCCGTGTGGCTGCGTTGGAGGGGTAAGTGGGTGACCTCGAGGGAAAGCTAGGGGATGCTCGTCAGTCGGCTGAGGAAGCGGCGGAGTCGTTCCGTCTGGAGAGGGAGGAGCTTCAGAGGGAGCTGTCGGACCGGCGTCAGGTAATGCGGCTGGCGGAGGAGGTGGAGAAGGGCGTCGTCGAGACCCTGGGGAAGGAGATCTTCGAGGTTCTCAGGGGGGCCTTCGGTAAGTATATAGACATCATCGCCCCCCGGATCGTCGAAGTCGTCCAGTCTTCCTTCCGGGAATGTGCGGAACGTGTCCGGCAAGCCCCTCCACCAGTCGAGTCCCCTCGCTCTGAGCAGGGCGAAGTGCCCGAGGATGTGTCCTCCCGAGCTCGGGCTCCTTAAGCAGTCCCTCCCAGCCTTATCCTCAAATTTTTAAGCATCCGCTTCGCTTTGGGCCAGTCCACTTGAAATGGATCCCCGGCCCCCGCCATCTCCTTCAGCCCCGCGGCCAACAATTGCTGGTTGCATGGCCGCTAGCTTGGGTCACCTACTCTGGGTCTTTTGTCAACCAATTTTGCTTTGTCGGTGTCGATCTGAACTCTGTCATTTGTCGCGAGTAGACTGTTGGTAGGGTGTTCCCTTCGCCTTGATCCCCTGTAAATAAGACGCAATTTTGTACTCGGGTTAACTATTATAAATGAAATCGACTTACTTGGAATTTTTGTGTTCTTGGCGTTGTTGCCTTGTTCTTGGCTTGGGAATGGACGAAACTGGCGTTGGCTGGGGGGATTCTCCCCAGACTTAGGGGCGCAGGAGTCGGTCAGCGAGGGCGAAGCTCCTCGACTTGGGACCGGTTGGCGTCCGTGCCT
>JAULAV010009206.1:5000-7500 GCA_030789695.1 Scilla litardierei
GGTTTTCGGGCACTTTTTCTATGGTTTTTGGGCACTTTTGCATGTTCGGCATCGCGGGTGGGGAAATGCCCGGCTACGGCCCGTGCGGTGGGGCAAAATCCCACCGCCGCATGGCCCGGATCGACGACGGACCGCCGTCCGCGTGCCCACGGTGGGCAAATGCAGGGCTGCGGCCAGTGCGGTGGGGCAAAATCCCTCCGCAACACGGCCCGTATCGACGACGGACCGTCGCATTTACCGAATCGACGACGGACCGCCGTCCGCGTGCCGACGGAGGGGAAATGCGGGGCGACGGCCCGTGCGGTGGGGGAAAATCCCACCGGCGCATGGCCCGAATCGACGACGGACCGCCGTCCGCGTGCCCACGGTGGGCAAATGCGGGGCCACGGCCCGTGCGGTGGGGCAAAACCCCACCGCCGCATGGCCCGAATCGACGACGGACCGCCGGTCGCGTGCCGGTGGTGGGAAAATGCGGGCCCATGGCCCGTGCGGTGGGGCAAAATCCCTCCTCCGCATGTCCCGAATCGACGACGGACCGCCGGGCACGTGCCGACGGCGGGAAAATGCGGGGCTACGGCCCGTGCGGTGGGGCAAAATCCCGCCGTCGCATCGCCCGAATCGACGACGGACGGCCGCATGTACCGAATCGACGACGGACCGCCGTCCGCGTGCTGACGGCGGGAAATGCGGGGCTACGGCCCGCGCGGTGGGGCAAAATCCCACCGGCGCATGGCCCGAATCGACGACGGACCGCCGTCCGCGTGCCGGCGGTGGGAAAATGCGGGGCCACGGCCCGTGCGGTGGGGAAAAATCCCTCCCCCGCATGGCCCGAAGCGACGACGGACCGCCGGGCACGTGCCTACGGTGGGGAAATGCGGGGCAACGGCTCGTGCGGCGGGGCAAAACCCCACCGCCGCATGGCCCGAATCGACGACGGACCGTCGCATTTACCGAATCGACGACGGACTGCCGTCCGCGTGCCGACGGAGGGGAAATGCGGGGCTACGGCCCGTGCGGTGGGGGAAAATCCCACCGGCGCATGGCCCGAATCGACGACGGACCGCCGTCCGTGTGCCCACGGTGGGCAAATGCGGGGCGACGGCCCGTGCCGTGGGGCAAAATCCCTCCGCCGCATGGCCCGAATCGACGACGGACCGCCGGCCGCGTGCCGGCGGTGGGAAAATGCGGGGCCACGGCCCGTGCGGTGGGACAAAATCCCTCCGCCGCATATCCCGAATCGACGACGGACCGCCGGGCACGTGCCGACGGTGGGGAAATGCGGGGCGACGGCCCGTGCGGTGGGGCAAAATCCCACCGCCGCATGGCCCGGGTCGACGACGGACCGCCGCATGTACCGATTCGACGACGGACCGCCGGACACGCACTGACGGCGGTGAAATGCGGGGCGACGGCCCGTGCGGTGGGGCAAAATCCCACCGCCGCATGGCCCGGATCGACGACGGACCGCCGTCCGCGTGCCCACGGTGGGCAAATGCAGGGCTGCGGCCAGTGCGGTGGGGCAAAATCCCTCCGCAACATGGGCCGAACCCCCTTCTGCGGTGAATGGGGGTTGTGGCAAAAATTTTGTGCGCTTCCACAGACACTTTGGACCCCCGGGGTCATTTTTAAGCTAAATTTGCAAATCTACTATAGGGGAGTGCATGTTGCAAGGTGCTAGCCCACCGTCGACGGTGGGCTTTGCTGGGCGCTGGCTGAGCATTGGCAGCCAGCGCCCATGGGATTTTGGCCTGCGGGCAGGGGACCTCTGCCAGCCGTGCCCATGGGCGGCTGGGCCAAGCGCCGGGCGGTGCCACCGGTGGCGCCACCGCCGGCGCCACCGCCGGCGCCGGAAGCTCGCCGTCTTCCGGCGGCGAGCGCCCCAAGGGGGATTTTGCTGGAATTTTGGTCGCGGGCCATAGGGGACCCACGCCAGCCGTGCCCATGGGCGGCTGGGCAAAGCGCCGGGCGGCGCCGCCGGCGGCGCCGCCGCCGGCGCCGCCGCCGGCGCCGGAAGCTCGCCGCCTTCCGGCGGCGAGCGCCCCCGGGGGGCTTTTGCTGGAATTTTGGCCGTCGGCCACAGGGGACCCACGCCAGCCGTGCCAATGGGCGGCTGGGCCAAGCGTCGGGCGGCGCCGCCGCCGCCGCCGCCGGAAGCCCGCCGTCTTCCGGCGGCGAGCGCCCCCGGGGGGGATTTTGCTGGAATTTTGGCCGCGGGCCACAGGGGACCCACGCCAGCCGTGCCCATGGGCGGCTGGGCCAAGCGTCGGGCGGCGCCGTCGTCGGCTCCGCCGCCGGCGCCGTCGTCGGCTCCGCCGCCGGCGCCGGAGGCTCGCCGCCTTCCGGCGGCGAGCGCCCCCGGGTGGCTTTTGCTGGAAATTTGTCCGTCGGCCACAGGGGACCCACGCCAGCCGTGCCCATGGGCGGCTGGGCCAAGCGTCGGGCTGCGCCGCCGCCGGCGTCGGAAGCCCGCCGTCTTCCGGCGGCGAGCGCCCCCGGGGGG
>JAULAV010009206.1:37500-40000 GCA_030789695.1 Scilla litardierei
CCCGCCGCCGCATGGCCCGAATCGACGACGGACCGCCGGCCGCGTGCCGGCGGTGGGAAATGCGGCGATACGGCCCGTGCGATGGGGAAAACTACCTCCGCCGCATGTCCTGAATCGACGACGGACCGCCGGGCACGTGCCGACGGTGGGTAAATGCGGGGCTACGGCCCGTTCTGTGGGGCAAAATCCCGTCGCCGCATGGCCCGGGTCGACGACGGACCACCGCATGTACCGAATCGACGACGGACCGCCGGGCACGTACCGACGGTGGGGAAATGCGGGGCTACGGCCCGTGCGGTGGGGCAGAATCCCGCCATCGCATCGCCCGAATCGACGACGGACCGCCGTCCGCATGCCCACGGTGGGCAAATGCGGGGCTACGGCCCATGCGGTGGGGCAAAATCCCTCCACAGCGTTGCAAGGGGGTTGTCGCTAAAATTTTGCGAATAGATATCGACGTTCCCTACAAAACCGGTCGCTATCGCCACCGCCCCACGCTCCCGGGGTCAAATTCCGCCGTCTTCTATGGTTTTCGGGCACTTTTTCTATGGTTTTTGGGCACTTTTGCATGTTCGGCATCGCGGGTGGGGAAATGCCCGGCTACGGCCCGTGCGGTGGGGCAAAATCCCACCGCCGCATGGCCCGGATCGACGACGGACCGCCGTCCGCGTGCCCACGGTGGGCAAATGCAGGGCTGCGGCCAGTGCGGTGGGGCAAAATCCCTCCGCAACACGGCCCGTATCGACGACGGACCGTCGCATTTACCGAATCGACGACGGACCGCCGTCCGCGTGCCGACGGAGGGGAAATGCGGGGCGACGGCCCGTGCGGTGGGGGAAAATCCCACCGGCGCATGGCCCGAATCGACGACGGACCGCCGTCCGCGTGCCCACGGTGGGCAAATGCGGGGCCACGGCCCGTGCGGTGGGGCAAAACCCCACCGCCGCATGGCCCGAATCGACGACGGACCGCCGGTCGCGTGCCGGTGGTGGGAAAATGCGGGCCCATGGCCCGTGCGGTGGGGCAAAATCCCTCCTCCGCATGTCCCGAATCGACGACGGACCGCCGGGCACGTGCCGACGGCGGGAAAATGCGGGGCTACGGCCCGTGCGGTGGGGCAAAATCCCGCCGTCGCATCGCCCGAATCGACGACGGACGGCCGCATGTACCGAATCGACGACGGACCGCCGTCCGCGTGCTGACGGCGGGAAATGCGGGGCTACGGCCCGCGCGGTGGGGCAAAATCCCACCGGCGCATGGCCCGAATCGACGACGGACCGCCGTCCGCGTGCCGGCGGTGGGAAAATGCGGGGCCACGGCCCGTGCGGTGGGGAAAAATCCCTCCCCCGCATGGCCCGAAGCGACGACGGACCGCCGGGCACGTGCCTACGGTGGGGAAATGCGGGGCAACGGCTCGTGCGGCGGGGCAAAACCCCACCGCCGCATGGCCCGAATCGACGACGGACCGTCGCATTTACCGAATCGACGACGGACTGCCGTCCGCGTGCCGACGGAGGGGAAATGCGGGGCTACGGCCCGTGCGGTGGGGGAAAATCCCACCGGCGCATGGCCCGAATCGACGACGGACCGCCGTCCGTGTGCCCACGGTGGGCAAATGCGGGGCGACGGCCCGTGCCGTGGGGCAAAATCCCTCCGCCGCATGGCCCTAATCGACGACGGACCGCCGGCCGCGTGCCGGCGGTGGGAAAATGCGGGGCCACGGCCCGTGCGGTGGGACAAAATCCCTCCGCCGCATATCCCGAATCGACGACGGACCGCCGGGCACGTGCCGACGGTGGGGAAATGCGGGGCTACGGCCCGTGCGGTGGGGCAAAATCCCACCGCCGCATGGCCCGGGTCGACGACGGACCGCCGCATGTACCGATTCGACGACGGACCGCCGGACACGCACTGACGGCGGTGAAATGCGGGGCGACGGCCCGTGCGGTGGGGCAAAATCCCACCGCCGCATGGCCCGGATCGACGACGGACCGCCGTCCGCGTGCCCACGGTGGGCAAATGCAGGGCTGCGGCCAGTGCGGTGGGGCAAAATCCCTCCGCAACATGGGCCGAACCCCCTTCTGCGGTGAATGGGGGTTGTGGCAAAAATTTTGTGCGCTTCCACAGACACTTTGGACCCCCGGGGTCATTTTTAAGCTAAATTTGCAAATCTACTATAGGGGAGTGCATGTTGCAAGGTGCTAGCCCACCGTCGACGGTGGGCTTTGCTGGGCGCTGGCTGAGCATTGGCAGCCAGCGCCCATGGGATTTTGGCCTGCGGGCAGGGGACCTCTGCCAGCCGTGCCCATGGGCGGCTGGGCCAAGCGCCGGGCGGTGCCACCGGTGGCGCCACCGCCGGCGCCACCGCCGGCGCCGGAAGCTCGCCGTCTTCCGGCGGCGAGCGCCCCAAGGGGGATTTTGCTGGAATTTTGGTCGCGGGCCATAGGGGACCCACGCCAGCCGTGCCCATGGGCGGCTGGGCAAAGCGCCGGGCGGCGCC
>JAULAV010009206.1:60000-62500 GCA_030789695.1 Scilla litardierei
TGGTTTTTGGGCACTTTTGCATGTTCGGCATCGCGGGTGGGGAAATGCCCGGCTACGGCCCGTGCGGTGGGGCAAAATCCCACCGCCGCATGGCCCGGATCGACGACGGACCGCCGTCCGCGTGCCCACGGTGGGCAAATGCAGGGCTGCGGCCAGTGCGGTGGGGCAAAATCCCTCCGCAACACGGCCCGTATCGACGACGGACCGTCGCATTTACCGAATCGACGACGGACCGCCGTCCGCGTGCCGACGGAGGGGAAATGCGGGGCGACGGCCCGTGCGGTGGGGGAAAATCCCACCGGCGCATGGCCCGAATCGACGACGGACCGCCGTCCGCGTGCCCACGGTGGGCAAATGCGGGGCCACGGCCCGTGCGGTGGGGCAAAACCCCACCGCCGCATGGCCCGAATCGACGACGGACCGCCGGTCGCGTGCCGGTGGTGGGAAAATGCGGGCCCATGGCCCGTGCGGTGGGGCAAAATCCCTCCTCCGCATGTCCCGAATCGACGACGGACCGCCGGGCACGTGCCGACGGCGGGAAAATGCGGGGCTACGGCCCGTGCGGTGGGGCAAAATCCCGCCGTCGCATCGCCCGAATCGACGACGGACGGCCGCATGTACCGAATCGACGACGGACCGCCGTCCGCGTGCTGACGGCGGGAAATGCGGGGCTACGGCCCGCGCGGTGGGGCAAAATCCCACCGGCGCATGGCCCGAATCGACGACGGACCGCCGTCCGCGTGCCGGCGGTGGGAAAATGCGGGGCCACGGCCCGTGCGGTGGGGAAAAATCCCTCCCCCGCATGGCCCGAAGCGACGACGGACCGCCGGGCACGTGCCTACGGTGGGGAAATGCGGGGCAACGGCTCGTGCGGCGGGGCAAAACCCCACCGCCGCATGGCCCGAATCGACGACGGACCGTCGCATTTACCGAATCGACGACGGACTGCCGTCCGCGTGCCGACGGAGGGGAAATGCGGGGCTACGGCCCGTGCGGTGGGGGAAAATCCCACCGGCGCATGGCCCGAATCGACGACGGACCGCCGTCCGTGTGCCCACGGTGGGCAAATGCGGGGCGACGGCCCGTGCCGTGGGGCAAAATCCCTCCGCCGCATGGCCCGAATCGACGACGGACCGCCGGCCGCGTGCCGGCGGTGGGAAAATGCGGGGCCACGGCCCGTGCGGTGGGACAAAATCCCTCCGCCGCATATCCCGAATCGACGACGGACCGCCGGGCACGTGCCGACGGTGGGGAAATGCGGGGCTACGGCCCGTGCGGTGGGGCAAAATCCCACCGCCGCATGGCCCGGGTCGACGACGGACCGCCGCATGTACCGATTCGACGACGGACCGCCGGACACGCACTGACGGCGGTGAAATGCGGGGCGACGGCCCGTGCGGTGGGGCAAAATCCCACCGCCGCATGGCCCGGATCGACGACGGACCGCCGTCCGCGTGCCCACGGTGGGCAAATGCAGGGCTGCGGCCAGTGCGGTGGGGCAAAATCCCTCCGCAACATGGGCCGAACCCCCTTCTGCGGTGAATGGGGGTTGTGGCAAAAATTTTGTGCGCTTCCACAGACACTTTGGACCCCCGGGGTCATTTTTAAGCTAAATTTGCAAATCTACTATAGGGGAGTGCATGTTGCAAGGTGCTAGCCCACCGTCGACGGTGGGCTTTGCTGGGCGCTGGCTGAGCATTGGCAGCCAGCGCCCATGGGATTTTGGCCTGCGGGCAGGGGACCTCTGCCAGCCGTGCCCATGGGCGGCTGGGCCAAGCGCCGGGCGGTGCCACCGGTGGCGCCACCGCCGGCGCCACCGCCGGCGCCGGAAGCTCGCCGTCTTCCGGCGGCGAGCGCCCCAAGGGGGATTTTGCTGGAATTTTGGTCGCGGGCCATAGGGGACCCACGCCAGCCGTGCCCATGGGCGGCTGGGCAAAGCGCCGGGCGGCGCCACCGGCGGCGCCGCCGCCGGCGCCGCCGCCGGCGCCGGAAGCTCGCCGCCTTCCGGCGGCGAGCGCCCCCGGGGGGCTTTTGCTGGAATTTTGGCCGTCGGCCACAGGGGACCCACGCCAGCCGTGCCAATGGGCGGCTGGGCCAAGCGTCGGGCGGCGCCGCCGCCGCCGCCGCCGGAAGCCCGCCGTCTTCCGGCGGCGAGCGCCCCCCGGGGGGGATTTTGCTGGAATTTTGGCCGCGGACCACAGGGGACCCACGCCAGCCGTGCCCATGGGCGGCTGGGCCAAGCGTCGGGCGGCGCCGTCGTCGGCTCCGCCGCCGGCGCCGGAGGCTCGCCGCCTTCCGGCGGCGAGCGCCCCCGGGTGGCTTTTGCTGGAAATTTGGCCGTCGGCCACAGGGGACCCACGCCAGCCGTGCCCATGGGCGGCTGGGCCAAGCGTCGGGCTGCGCCGCCGCCGGCGTCGGAAGCCCGCCGTCTTCCGGCGGCGAGCGCCCCCGGGGGGGATTTTGCTGGAATTTTGGCCGCAGGGCACAGGGGACCAACGCC
>JAULAV010009207.1:0-34660 GCA_030789695.1 Scilla litardierei
TTTCCAAAAAATGTAGAAAATAGCCCCAAGCTAAGAAAAATCCGCAAAAATGTGCACTGGAACCGATTGATCGCTATCTTCAACGGAAAAAAAAATAAGAGAAGAGAACCGTAGGCTATAAAAATCATATCATTTAATAAAAAGATACTTATATTCCATAAAATGTAGAAAATGGCACCGAGCTCATAAAAATCTACAAAAATGTCTGTCGAAACCGGGAGATCGCCATCTTCAATTGAAAAAAATAAGAGAAGACAAACTTAGGGCAAAAACTTATAATTTAGGGTTTTTCTCATATTAGTCCCTTAAATTATGTGTATTTTGATATTAGTCCCTTAAATCTTTGTAATTTGAATTTAGTCCCTTAAATGTTTGATATTAACCTAAATAGTCCCTTTTGTTAACCTAAATAGTCCCTTAAATGTTTAACGTTTAACCTAAATAGTCCCTTAAAGGGACTAAATTCAAATTACAAATATTTAAGGGACTAATATCAAAATACACATAATTTAAGGGACTAATATGAGAAAAACCCTATAATTTAATAAGTAGATCCATATCTTCCAAAATTTAGAAAATAGCCCTGAGGTCAGAATAATCTGCAAAAAAGTCTGTTAGAACCGGGACATCGCCGTTTTTCAACTTAAAAAATAAGAGAAGACAAAATTAGCCCAAAAAATCATATCATTTAATAAAAAGATCCATAACTTCCCGAAAATGTAGGAAAATAACAACAATCTCAAAAACATCCTTAAAATGTCCGTCGGAACTGGGAGATCGCCATCTTCAACTAGAAAATAAGAGAAGACAATATTAGGCCAAAAGTCTTATCATTATTATAACCAGAAAATTTAGAAAATATCCTCGATGTTAAAAATCCGCAAAGATATTTGTTGGAACCGGGAGATTGCCATCTTCAACTGAAAATTAAGAGAAGACATACTTAGTCTATAAAAATCATAACATTTAATAAAAAAATCCATATCTTCAATGAACTTTTGAAAATAGTTCCGAGGTGAGAAAAATCTGCAAAAATGTTCGTTGGAACCGGGAGATCGACAGCTTCAACTAAAAAAAATAAGAGAAGAAAAAATTAGGCTTAAAATTATATCATTTAATATTAACATTCATATCTTACCGAAAATTTATATTATAGTCCGGAGCTCAAAATTCCCTAAAAATTCCTTTCGAACCAATAGATCGCCATCTTCAAAAAAAAACAGGCGACAAATTATGCCAAAAATCATTTAATCTAATAAAAGATCCATAACTTCTCGAAAATGTATAAAAATATCCCCGAATTCTTAAAAATCAGCTAATATGTCAGTTGGACGCGGGAAATGCCATTTTCAACAGAAAAATACAAAAATACAAAAATTAGGCTATAAAAATCATATCAAATAATATAAAGATTCATATCTTATACAAATTGTAGAAAATAGCCCGGAGTTCAGAAAGATCCACACAAATGTCTGTTGGAACCGGGAGATGGCCACTTTCAACTAAAAATAAGAGAAGATAAAATTAGGCCAAAATGATATTATTTAATTAAAAGATCCATAACATCCAGAAAATGGAGAAAAATAGTTCCGAGCTCAGAAAAATACGCAAAAATGTCCGTTGGAACCGATAGTCGCCATATTCAACGGAAAAATAACAGAAGACAAAATTATGCGAAAATAATATAATTTAATAAAAAGATCCAAATCTTCAAAAAATTTAGAAAATTGCACCGAGTACAGAAAAATCCACATAAATGTCCATTGACCGGTAGATCGCCATCTTCAACTGAAAAATAAGAGAAGACAAAATTTGGCAAAAAATGATAGCATTTATTAAAAAGATCCGTATCTTTTAGAAAATGTAGAAAATAGACCCGAGCTCAGAAAAATCCACAAAACAGTCCGTTGGAATCGGAAAATCGCCATCAGAACAAAAAAATAAGAGAAGATAAAATTAGGCCAAAGATCATATCATTTAACAAAACGATCGTATCTTCCAGAAAATACAGAAAATATCACCGAGGTCAGAAAAATCTGCAAAAATGTCCGTTGGAAATGGGAGACCGCCATCTTTAACAAAAAAATAAGAGAAGACAACGTTAGGCTATAAAAATCATATCGATCCATATCCTCAATAAAATGTAGAAAATAGCCCTGAGATTAGAAAAATCTGCAAAAATGTCCGTTAGAACCGCGAGATCGCGACCTCCAACTGAAATTTAAGATCAGACAATATTAAGATAGAAAAATCATATCATTTAATAAAAAGATACATATCTTACAAAAAATATAGAAAATAGCTCTGAGCTTAGAAATACAAAATGTTTGTTGGAAGCGGGATATCATCATCTTCAACTGAAAAATAAGAGAATACAAATTTGGTTACAAAAATCATATCATTTAATAAAAAGATACATATATTCAATAAAATGTAGAAAATAGCACCGAGCTCAGAAAAATCCACAAAAATATATGTTGGAACTGGGAGATCGCCATATTCAACTCAAAAGTAAGAAATGACAATATTATGCCACTAAATCATATCATGTAATAAAAAGATACATATCTTCCAAAAAATGTAGAAAATAGAATTGAGCTCAGAAAAATCTGCAAAAATGTCCGATGGAACCAGGACATCGCCATTTTCAACTGAAAAAAATAAGAGAGGACAAAAGTATGCCATAAAAATCATATCTTTTAATATAAAGATCCGTACCTTATAGAAAATGCAGAAAATAGACCATAGCTCAAAATTATCCACACAAATATCCGTTGGAACTGAGAGATCTCCATCTTTAACTGATAAAAGAGAAGACAAAATTAGGCAAAAAATCATAACATTTAATAAAAAGATACATATTTTCCAGAAAATGTAGAAAAATAGCCCCAAGCTAAGAAAAATCCGCAAAAATGAGCATTGGAACTGGTAGATCGCCATCTTCAACTGAAAAAATCAGAGAAGAGAAATGCAGTCTATAAAAATCATATAATAAAAGATCCATTTCTTCCATAAAATATAGAAAATAGCATCGAGCTCATAAAAATCTGCCAAAATATCCGTTGGAACCGGGAGATGGCCATCTTCAATTAAAAAAATAAGAGAAGACAAACTTATGCCAAAATAATATACTTTAATTAAAAGATCCATATCTTCAAGAAAATTTAGAAAATAGCACCGAGGTCAGAATAATCTGCAAAAATGTCTGTTAGAACCAGGAGATTGCCATCTTCAACTTAAAAATAAGAGAAGACACAATTTGTCCGAAAAATCATCTCATTTGATAAAAAAGATCCATAGCTTCCCGAAAATGTAGAAAATAGCACCGTTATCAGAAAAAATCCGCAAAAATGTCCACTGAAATCGGGAGATCACCATCTTCAACTGGAAAATAAGAGAAGATAAAATTAGGCTATAAAAATCGTATCATTTAATATAAAGATTCAAATGTTACAAAAATGTAGAAAATTGCCCGGAGCTCAGAAAAATCCCTAAAATGTCTGTTGGAACTGGAATATCGCCATCTTCAACTGAAAAATAAGAGAACAAAAGTAGGCCAAAAATCAGTTTATTTAATAAAAAATTATATCTTCCAGAAACTTTAGAAAATAGCCTCGAGGTCAGAAAAATCCGCAAAAATATCTGTTGGAACCGGAGATCGACATATTCAATTGAAAAATATGAGATGACAAACTTAGTATATAAAAAGCATATAATTTAATAAAAAGATTCATATCTTCAATGAACTTTTGAAAATGGTTCTGAGCTAAGAAAAATTTACTAAAATATCCGTTGGAAACGGGAGATCGACATTTTCAACTGAAAAATAAGAGAAGACAAAACTAGGCCAAAAAGTCATATAGTGTTATAAAAAGATCCACTACTTCTCGAAAATATATAAAAATAGCCCCGAGCTTTAAAAAATCTGCATAAATATCTGTTAGACCTAGGAGATCTCCATTTTTAACTGAAAAATAAGAGAAGAGAAAAATTACTATAAAAATCATATTAATTAATATAAAGATTCATCACTTACAGAAAAGTAGAAAATAGCCCGGAGCTCAGAAAAATCCGCACAAATGTCTGTTGGAACCGGGAGATCGCCATTTTCAACTGAAAAATACGAGAAGATAAAACTAGGCCAAAAACATATTATTTAGTAAAAATATCCATTACTTCCAGAAAATATTGAAAAATAGTCCTAAGCTTAGAAAAATCTAAAAAATATTCGTTGGAACCGGAAGATCGCCATCTTCAACTGAAAAATAAGAGAAGACAAAATTAGGCAAAAAATCATATCATTTAATAAAAAGATCCATAACTTCAATAAAATGTAGAAAAGAGCTCTGAACACAGAAAAATCTACAAAAATGTCCGTTTGAACATGTAGATTGTCATCTTCAACTGAAAAATAAGAGAAGACAAAATTGAGCCAAAATGATATCATTTAATATAAAGATCCATATCTTCCAGAAAATGTAGAAAATAAACCGAGCTTAGAAAAATCCACAAAAAAGTCCGTTGGAATCGGGAGATTGCGATCATCACTGACAAAATAAGAGAAGACAAAATTAGGCCAAAAATCATATTATTTATTAAAACGATCGATATCGTCCAGAAAATATAGAAAATATCTCCGAGGTCAAAAAATCCACAAAAATGTCTGTTGGAACTATGAGACTGCCATCTTCAATTGAAAAATAAGAGAATACAAATTTAGGCTATAAAAATCATATCATTTAATAAAAGATTTACATCCTCAATAAAATGCAGAAAATAACCCAGAAGTCATAAAAATCTGCAAAAATATTAGTTGGAACCGAGAGTCGCCATCTTTAACTGAAAAATTAAAGGAGAAAAAATTAGGCTAGAAAAATCATATCATTTAATAAAAAGATCCTTATCTTACAGAAAATGTCGAAAATAGTCCCGAGCTCAGAAATATCCGTAAAAATGTCTGTTGGAACTGGGATATCACCATCTTCAACTAAAAAGTAAGAGAAGACAAAATTAGGCTACAAAAATCACATCATTTAATAAAAAGATACATATCTTCAAAAAATGTAGAAAATAGCACTGAGCTCAAAAAATCCACAAAATTGTCGGTTGGAACCGGGAGATCGCCATATTCAACTGAAAATACGTGGTGACAGGCCATTAAATCAAATCATGTAATAAAAAGATACATATCTTCCCAGAAAATGAAGAAAATAACCGCAAGCCCAGAAAATCTGCAAAAATGTCTGTTGGAACTGGGAGATTGCCATACTCATCTGAAAAAAATAAGAGAAGACAAAATTAGGCCATTAAATCATATCATTTAATAAAAGATACATCTCTTTTAGAAAATTCAGAAATAGCCCCGTGCTCAAAAAAACCCGCAAAAATGTCCATTGGAACCGGGAGATCACCATCTTTAGGGAAGACAAAATTAGCCTATAAAAATCATATCATTTAGTAAAAAGATACATATCTTATAGAAAATTATGAAAATCTCCTAAGTTAAGAAAAATCCGCAAAAATGTCCGTTGGAACCATTAGACCACCATCTCTAGCTGAAAAAAATAAAAGAAGACAAAGTAGGATATAAAAATCATATCATTTGATAAAAAGATAAAGATCCACAAGGGTTCAGAAAATTCATTATTAAGCTTTTAATTTACACAATCCATCAATAAGTATATCAGAATCAACAAGTTTAACACGATTATACAAATTAAAACATCCATGTTCAGATTTACATTTATAACCACATAAATCCAACTTCAGAAGGGAAAAGAGATTCCAGGTAATTGTAGGGTCAAAAAAAGTCATAATTAAGTCCAATAGATAGCCAGTATCAAGGACTAGACGATAAGTTCATATGCCTTTAATAGGATCCTTCACCCATAATCAACTAGATCTTATTGAGGATTATGCTTTGGATTGAATGGGATCCCTTTCTTTTGAAAACCATGCCTTACATTTGAGCTAATCCTTCTGCCAATGTCCTTTCTTTTTGTAGAAACGACACCTATTCCCATAATGTTCCTTCTTTCTAGAATGTTCACCTTTAATAGATCCTTTCCTCTTAAATTTCTTACGTTTTGGCTTGAGCAACTTGCAGTTAAATGAGTGGTTAGGTAACGGAGTGTCCTCCATAGTTCTTTAACCTATTTTCCTCTTGAATGAACTTTTTAGTTAATTCATTAATATCACACTTGTCCTTTATAGTGTTATAATTTATTTGGAAAGCTCCATACTCAGAAGGTAATGAATTCAGTATAAACTGAACGAGGAAGGAATCATCCACTTGCATACCTAATGCCTTAAGTCTTGTGCAATGTTTGTTATTTCAATGATGTGTTCTTGATTGCTCTTATTCCCATTGAACTTCATGTGTGTAAGTTGAAATATTAATGCACCAGCAAGAGACTTATCCACATAAAGAAAGCGTTCTTCCACAAGCTTAAGATATTCACTTGCTTTTCAGTTTGTGGACTTGTGCCCTTAATGTTATTAGCCACGGTTCATCGCATAAACATCAAGCTTAAACTATTAGACCATTCCCAACACTTCATCTTAAACTCCTCATCCTCGGTGATGTCATCTGTGATAACATCATGTCTTTCCCCACACAAAACCAAGTAAATGTTAAAAAATAGCCCCGCGCTCAGAAAAATCAGCAAAAATGACCGTTGAAACCGGGAGATCGCAATCTTCAACTTAAAATAAGAGAAAACAAAATTAGGCAAAAAATCATATCATTTAAAAAATGATCCATATCTTCTAGAAAATGTAGAAAATAGCCCGAAGCTTAGAACGATTCGCAAAAATGTCTGTTGGAATTGGGAGATCGCCATCTTCAACTTAAAAATAAGAAAATACCAAATTAGGCCAACAAATCATATCATTTAATAAAAAGATCCATATCTTTCATAAAATTTAGAAAATAGACCAGGGCTCAAAAAATCCGCAGATATTTCCGTTGGAACCGGGAGATCACCATCGCAAATTAAAGATAAGAGAAGAAAAATTAGACGATAAAAATCATATCATTTAATATATAGATCCATATCTTACAGAAAATATAGAAAATAAGCATGAGCTTAGAAAAATCTTCAAAAAAGTTCGTTGTAACCGGACGATTGCCATATTCAACGAAAAAAATAAGAGAAGACAAAATTAGGCTAAAAATTGATATCAGTTAATAAAACGATCGATATCTTCCAGAAAATAAAGAAAATATCCATGAACTCAGAAAAATCCGCAAAAATGTCGGTTGAAACCGGGAAATAACCATCCCCAAATAAAAAATAAGAGAAGACAAAGTTAGGTCCAAATTATATCATTTAATAAAAAGATCCTTATCTTCCATAAAACGCAAAAAATAACCCCGAGGTTAGAAAAATACGCAAAAATGTCCATTGGAGAAGATCGACATTTTCAATTGAAAAATAAGAGAAGACAAAATTAGGATATAAAAATCATATCTTTTAATGTAAAGAATCATATCTATCAGAAAATGTAGAAAATAGCAACGAGCTTAGAAAAATCCGCAAAAAAGTTCGTTGCAACCAGGAGATCGCAATTTTCAACTTAAAATAAGAGAAGACAAAATTCGGACATAAAATCATATCATTTAATAAAAAGATTCATATCATCCAGAAAATGTAGAAAATAGACAGGATTTCAGAAGAATCCACCAAAAATGTTCGTTGGAACCGGTAGATCGCCATCTTCAACTGAAAAAAATAAAAGACTAAATTAAGCCAAAAATCTTATTATTTAATAAAAAGATCCATATCATTCGTAAAATTTAGAAAATAGCACCGTGCTCAGAAAAATCGGTAAAAATTTCAGTTGGACCTGGGAGAATGCCATTTTAAACGTAAAAATAAGAGAAGAGAAAATTAGGCGATAAAAATCATATTATTTAATATAAAGATCCATATTTTACAGAAAATGTTGAAAATAGCTCCGAGCTCAGGAAAATATGCAAAAATTTCTGTAGGAACCAGGAGATCGCCATATTGAACTGAAAAAAAATAAGAGAATACAAAATTAGGCCAAAAAATCACATCATTTAATAAAAAGATCCATATCTTCCAGAAAATGTAGAAAATACTACTGAGCTCAGAAAAATCCACAAAAAAATCGTTGGAACCGGGATATCACGATCTTCAACTGGAAAATAAGATATGACAAAATTAGGCTATATAAATCATATCATTTAAAATAAAGATCTATATCTTCCAGAGAGTGAAGAAAATAGACTCGAGCTCAGAAAAATCCTCAAAAATGTCCGTTGGAACCGGAATCACCATCTTCAACTGAAAAATATAAGAAGACAAAAATTAGGGTATATAAATGTTATCATTTAATATAAAGATCCATATCTTCCGGAAAATGTAGAAAATAGTCCCGAGTTCGAAATAATCAGCAAAAATGTCCATTGGAATCGGGAGATCACCACATCTTCAACTGAAAAAACAGAGAAGATTCAAATAAGGCGATAAAAATCATATCATTTAATTGAAAGATCTATATATCTTACAGAAAATGAAGAAAATAGATCAAAGGTTAGATAAATCTGCAAAAATTTCCGTTGGGACTGGTGGATCGCCATCTTCAACATAAAAATAAGAGAAGGCAAAATTAGGCTATAAAAATCATATCATTTAATATAAAGATCCATATCTTATAGAAAATGTAGAAAGTAGCACGGAACTCGAAAAAATTCACAAAATGTTCGTTGGAATGGAGAGATCGCTATCTTCAATGAAAAAAAATTAGAGAAGACAAAATTAGGCCAAAAAATCATATCATTTAATAAACACATCTATATTTTGCAGAAAATATTTAAATAGCATTGAGCTCAGAAAAATCCGTAGAAATATTTGTTGTAACCGAGATATCACCATTTTCAACTGAAAAATAAGGGAAGACAAAATTAGGCTATAAAAATCATATCATTTAATATAAAGATTCATATCTTACAAAAAATGAAGAAAATAGCCAGGAGGTCAGAAAAATCCGCAAAAATATCCATTGTAATAGGGACATCTCTATCTTCAACGAAAAAATAAGAGAAGACAAAATTAGGCCAAAAATTGATATCATTTAATAAAAAGATACATATCTTCCAGAAAATGCAGAAAAACTGCCCCGAGCTTATAAAAATCTGCAAAAATATCCGTTAGAACCTGGAGATCACCATCTTCTACTTAAAAATAATAGAAGACAAACTTAAGCTATAAAAATTATATCATTTAATATAAAGATCAATATCTTCCATAAAATGTAGAAAATAACATCGATCTCAGAAAAATCTGCAAAATGAACCGGGAGATCGCTATGTTCAACTGAAATATAAGAGAAGACAAAATTAGGATATAAAAATCATATCATTTAACATAAAAATTCTTATATTTTAAAAAATGTAGAAAATAGCCTCGAGCTCATAAATCTCCGTAAAAATGTCCGTTGGAACCAGGAGATCGCAAAATTTAACAAATAAAAAGAGACGATAAAATTTGGCCAAAAACATATCATTTAATAAAACGGTCGATATCCTCTAGATAATACCGAAAATAGCTCAGAAGATAGCAAATTCTGCGAAAATGTCTGTTGGAACCGGGAGATCTCCATCATCAACAAAAAAAATGAAAAGAAGAAAAAATTAGGCCAAAAAATCATACCATTTAATAAAACAATCGATATCTTCTTGATACTACAGAAAATAGTCGAGAGCTCAGAAAAATCCGTAAAAAGTCTGTTGGAACCGGGAGATCACCATCATCAAAAAAAAATAAGAGAAGACAATATTAGGCCAAAAAATCATATCACTTAATAAAATGATCGATATCTTCCTGAAAATACAAGAAAATAGCACCGAGGTCAGATAAATCAGTAAAATTGTCTGTTGGAACCGGGAGACCTCCATTTCAAACTGAAAAATAAGAGATGACAAGCTTAGGCTATACAAATCATATCATTGAAAAATAGCCCCATGTTAAGAAAATCCGCAAAAATATCCGTTGAAACCGGTAGATCGCCATCTCCAATTGAAAAAAGTAGAGAAGACAAACATAGGATATAAAAATCATATCATTTAATAAAAATATAAAGATTCACCAAGGTTCAGATAAATCATTATTAAGATTCAATTTATACAATTCATCAATAAGTATATATGAATTAACAAGTTTAACATGATTGTATAAATTAAAACATCAATGTTCAAATTTACATTTATAACCACTTAAATCCAACTTCAGAAGGGAAACAAGATTCGTTGTAATTGTAGGAACATAAAGAGTCATACTTAAGTTCTTAAGTCCAATTAATAGCCCGTATCAAGGACTAGACGATAAGTTCATATGCCTTTAATAGGAGCCTTCATGCGATTCCACATAAACAGATAGTTCTTAATGAGGTTTGTGGTTTGGATCGAACGAAATCCCTTTCTTTTAAAACCATGCCTTACAATTGAGACAATCCTTCTGCCAATGTCCTTCCTTTTTGTAGAAACGACACCTATTCACATAATGTTTCTTCTTTCTAGAATGTTCACCTTTAATAAGTCATTTCCTCTTGAATTTCTTATCTTTTGGCTTGGGCAACTTTGCAGTTCCATGAGTGGTAAGGTTAACAGAGTGTCCACCCAAGTTCTTTAACCTATTTTCCTCTTGAATGAGCTTTCCAGTTAATTCATTAATATCCCACTTGTCCTTTTATAATGTTATAATTGATTTGAAAAGCATCGTACTCAGAAGGTAATGAATTTAAAATAAACTGAACGAAGAAGGAATCATCCACTTGCATACCTAATGACTTAAGTCTTGCGTCAATGTTTGTTATTTTAAGGATATCTTTTTGCATGTTCTTAGTCCCATTGAACTTCGTGGACATAAGTTGAGACGTTAATGCACCAGCAAGAAAGTTATCCACAGAACAAAAGCGTTCTTCCACAAGCTTAAGATATTCGCTTGCTTTTTTAGTTGGAAATTTGATGTCGCATGTGCTTGAATTAAAGACAACAGAATCTAGAGAAAAGGAGGAGAAATCTGAGGCTAAGAGCTCAAAGGCTTTAGCATTTAAAGCCATTGAAGAAAGTGATGAAGAGCTTGATAAGGAGCTAGCGTCAATGGTGAGAGGATTTAGAAGATACATCAAGACTCCACATGGAAGAACTGAAATGACAAAAAGGTTCAATTGTTTCAATAAAGTTAATCTTGCAAATAATTCTTCTGAGCACAATATTGCTAATTTATTGCAATGTTTTTATTGCAAGAAACAAGGCCATTTCATGAAAGATTGCCCTATGATGAAAAGAAACTATGTGGAGAAGAAAGGGAAATCACTTGTGACAACATGGGATGAAGATAGCGAGGACGAACCACAAGATGATGTCGGATCCTGTGGATGGCAAACAACACTAGAAGGGGGGTTGAAAAGTGTTGTATGAATTAAAAAAAATTTCGTTGATTATTACAACACAATAATTCCCTTACAATGTTGCCTAGAAACCAAGTAAAGTGATCTACGCTTGGTTCTTAATCAACAAATAAGATAGTGCAATTACAAGGAATAATTACAAAGTAATAAATATTATAAACAGAGAGATATTAACACAGCGGAATAAAGAAAAAAACTTTGCAATATAGTAATGAATGATTACAAAGATGATATATTAACAACAAAGAAATATCTTGCACAAATAAATAAACAAACGCAGAAAACACGCAGAGATAAGAGATCTTTATCCTGGTTTTCCACAACCTGGGTACGTCCAGTCCCCGACCAATCTGGTACGAGATTCAATCCACTATTGCCTTGGCAATAAAATTACCTAGCTTCACTCGCTAGGATTTCCAACGACCTAATATCCCTACCAGGATTTCCAACCACCTAGACTTGTCTAGGATTTTCACAACCCTTATCACAAAGGGAATCCCAAGTAAAACAAAGATCCAATTCACCACAATATTTGATGGAGATTGGTTTACACCCAACACGAATTCTATAGCCAAGATAATATTGCAATTTGTGCTTATGTGGCTTAAAGAATTCAAAGTGATCTTAGATCATACAAAGAATATATTTTGATTCGATGTGATCTAGATCCTTCAAAGAATATTAAATCAAGAACGAGGGATTTTAAAAAATGATTTTAATAGCCAAAATGAAATAGATCTCAAAAAGGACTTTCAAAAAAATATGAGATTAGAAATTTAAAATCAGAATTTGGCTATAACGATGAGAGCGATTGAGAGCGACTTGAGAATTTCAGAAATATAACTTTAGCTTAAAAGATGATGATAATAAAATTGGTTCTTTGAAATGTTCTCAAGGGGCTCTATTTCTAGAGTTTCCAAGATGAATTTGAAATTCAAAATACTTTTGACTTTGGCCCATAAATCAAGGAGATGAGAGAATTGAGGGAGTAAAGTCAAATGGTAGAAACACAGCTTGTAGTCGACTCCTAGAGAGATTTCATTGAAAATCTGCTCACAGCTGGTAGTCGACTCTCTCCTTTGGTAATCGACTCCCAGAGCACTTTTCACTGAAACTCAGCTAGAATATGAATAATCAACTCCCGGATGTTGGAGGTTGACTACGAAGATTAAATCAAATAGCTAATGCTCTCAACGATTTTTTAAAAGAGCTTTCAAAAAAACTTTGTTTCGAAAACATTTTGTGTGTGTGCAATTAATCTTGGCATTAACATAATTCTAAAAGACCAACACACACACTAAACTTAAATGAAGACATTTGAAGCCGATCAGATGTTGATGCGTGCTTTTACTTTGAATTTGAGCTCCTCTTTCATTAGGCTTGAGCACATTCCATGCGCTTTATCTTTGAGCTTCACTTGTGCTTGATTTAGAGCTAACAAATTCGTCTCCATCCTCTTAGTGTGGTTGAGCTTCATCGGAGTATGAGTAAATCTATTGATCGCACAACATGCACATCTTTAGATGGTGTTTATAAGTACACTAACATCATTTGGTGTGCTCATCATCAAAACCACTTAGGGGCGGGATTCGATTTCCCATCACTCTCCCCCTTTTGGTGATGACACCCAACTAAAAAATAAAATGAATAATAGCATAATTGAATGATAAGTAAGATCACTTACTCCCCTTGCTTAAATGAGGTATAATGTACTGACGTACTTATACTCCCCCTGCATCAAAACCGGTTAGCATATAGTACTTATTCATTTTCATGTTTTTCATTTACCAAATTTTCTCCACATTGCCATTAATCAAAAATATGAAAAACATGATGATCGGTCCATATTTTACACCTTTTTTGCATATTTGCGTACCATTTCGATTGCTCATATTGCGATTTCTATGATTATTCGACGATATTTCGTTACTTTTCACTATTTCTCGTTTTCGTCTAATTTCAGGAAATATGGGGCGATCGAGAGCAAAAATGAGCTTAAGGGACTTGTACGCGTACCGGAGCATCGCTCATGGCCTTATTGAGGAGCTAACGGTGCTGGACGATGAGCGGGAGAAGAAGAAGATCGATAGAATCATCGAGGAGACGAGTAGGAGAAGGAAGGATTCCAGAAATAGGCCACTCGGCCGAGTCACACTAGTCACTCGCCCGAGTGAAGCAGCGTACTCGGTCGACTACGATTGATATGAAGAACATCTACCTGACCTGAGTGCCACAATGCACTCGGCCGAGTAGTGAATTCCACTCGACCGAGTAGAGAACTCTACTCGCCCGAATGAGTCAGAATTTCTGAAGGAAATCAAACCAAAATCTCTGGAATTCTGGGTAGCATAGCAGAAGACCCACTCGGCCGAATGATGAATCTCACTCGGCAGAGTGATGCAGAGTGGCAGAGTGCCCAAATCCCAACTTCGAAGCAGACTCTCTGGAATTTTGGGAGAACAGCAGTAGATCTTACTCGACCGAGTAAGGAAGTCCACTCGGCCGAGTCACACTTCTCACTCGGCCAAGTCATAATTCCACTCGGCCGAATGACATGAGCGCCCAGATTTTCATATAGCCTCTTACTCTTTTGAAATCAGCTATCATTCCAGTGGGCAAAGTATTTTTCTCATATTTTTTATGGATAGCAGACTTCATGAAGGTTCCAACGCCGTCAAGAACATGCCAATCGGAGGTCGGATGAAATCTGGAGAATTTCTTCAAGTTGATGCTGTAGTGCTGGAATTTCCACTCGGCCGAGTCATATTTCCACTCGGCCCGGGTGAGCGCGGGCCCAGAACTTAAGTTGTGGCCAGGGCTGACTTTGGACACGAATTTTAGAGGGTTTCTATGGTTATTTTCTAGGGTTTTTTGGGGCTATATAAGAGGTTTTGTAGCCGTCATTAGAGGGAGTTCCATATTGTATTCTTAGAGACTATTTTATATGTTAGGCCATGCCCTAGGCCCCCTCTTGGATCTAGAAGCTTGTATTGGATTGGATTTCCTCATCAAAGCTAAGTATTTTGTTCTTATTATTTGAATCTTTGATTATATCTTTTTATATGCAAGCAATGGTTTTTATTGCTTCCTATATCGTTGTTGCTATGTTTGAGTATATTCGCTGTTCTAGGGCATGGTGATAAACCCTATGGATCTAATTTCAGATTTTTGATGAATGAATTCATATGTTACTATAATTGCTAGGAGGTTAGGTTGTGATTGATTTATTACGGATAGCTATGGATTTCGATCGATCCGGAGTTTGCAAGAGATTGGATTCCTATCGATGGGAAGGCCTGGATATTCGATTTAGATTTATAATCGAGATTTACTAGACTTGGTTTCCAAGCGATTCGACCAAAGCTAGCATTTTTATTATAAATCTATACACATATTTGTTTGCAAGAGATTGGACGAATACGAGCTATCACAACATAGGTCGTAACTCAAGTTTGCACGAGAGTGGGCTCGAAGAGCGATTGAACGATGATGCCGATCTTCATGCTAGTGGCTTAGGTTAGGATTTGCACGAGTGGGTCCTAATCTAGGTTGCTATAGACCAGCAATAGCGCGAGAGCGTGAGCTTGGTTCTCTATTCAGTTACGACTAGTTCACCTCAACACAAGTCTAGTAATATTGAGATTCACGATTCGCAGAGATGTATGACGATCCGTAGTGGGGATTTCCTACCCCTAGACACTTTTATTATATTGTATTTGAATCGATATTTGACCAACTTATTTATCACCGACACCTTTGTCATTACATCACATCTTACCCATCTCCACCAATAAAACCTGCGTAGTCGAGCTAACCTAGGATAGATTGGAGCCAACACCATCTCCTCGTCTTCGATGCCTGCTCGCCACTACACCGTGTGCTTGCGGTAAGACTACAATCGTACTCTTCGGGGTGTGTATCCGGGGGCCGATCAAGTTTTTGGCACCGTTGTCGGGGAGGCGACGGTATTTTATTTTCTTTACTTAGCTATTTCTTTTTATTTTATTATCTTCACTCTTTTATTCCTCTATTGTGCTAACAATTCTATCTAGATTCTCTTTCTCTGTGCATGTACACGAGATCGAAGGTGCCCCAAGAAGACATATTATTTGACTCTGAGATCGAGCGTACGACAAGGAGGCTTAGAGCTGAGAGGAGATTTGCTATAGAGGAAAATCAAATGGCCGCACCGGAAACACTAGAGAAGCTAGCGCAACGTATGGCTAGGCTTGTCTCCATCCGAGATAGGCTACGGTCTAAGACCACGTCTACCACCTCTTCTATAATCATGCCGGAGTTGGCGGCTGCCAAGAACTTTGAGCTGAAGACATGACTTGTAGTGTTGATGCAACAAGACCCATTCAATGGGAACTCACAAGAAAACCCGCACTACCATCGGTAATCGTTCTTGGCTAAATGTGCCACTTTCCAGATGCCTGGCGTGCCGGCTGACTCTATTCGACTGCACCTCTTCCCGTTTACTCTTCGAGATAAGGCATTCTATTGGTTGAGGACACAAGCAAGAAGATCTTCACCACTTAGGATTAGCTGGAGAGCGCATTTGTCAACAAGTTCTATCCGCCATCCAAGACTATTAAGATACGAAGTGCCCTGATGTCTGGTTGAACCGGAGGGCGCGCAAGGAGCACGCCTTCCACTCCCAAGCGTAGGAATGTCAATGCAATAAATTTATAACTGGTGAGTACCGGGTCGAATCACATGGCCAAGTCGTTCTATATTCACAAAATTGATCGATAAAGAAAAATAATAGCGTGTTACAACTACCTCGCTACGTGGATGGAAGTGTCATAAAAAGTGTGGTGAAACTAAAATCTTAACTAAATGGGTAGGGTTAGAGAACCAAATGAGGATTTAGGATAGCAAGGCGAGGAGCATGGGTTGTGGGTTCATTAAAATTGGTGTTAATCAAGTTCTAATTACCGCATATAACTCAATCGGTCATCCGGCTAAGGAAGCCCAATCGGAAAATTTAACATTCAAGCATACAATAGTTTGCAATAGGGATGGACGTATCATCGTAGCACTAATCAAATTAAGATCATGGTATCTTCTCAAAGTGTGCCCTCTCGGTACTTAGCCAATTAAATTGTGCCCTAATAATAACCCAACATTAGCATGAAAGTAACCAAGAGGTAATTAAAGCAAGAATTAACAACCAGTCTCAATAAGTCACAATCCAAGCAAATTAACACTACTCAATCATACTAAACATGAGATTTATAAACAAATTCATCACAAGTTTAATACAAAGAGAGATATCAAATTACAAAAGGGGAATAGAAGGATTTCACCCAAAATATCTCCAAATGAAGCCTCCCTTCCACTTTAGCACCTCCGCCAAGCTTTTACCAAGCTCCAATGGCCTCCAAGCCCTAGCCCAAGCCTCTTGGAGAAGAAGAGGGGCAAAACCTTCAAAATCTATAAAAAATCGCAAAGAAAACCCCAACAAACCAAGCTGCCCGAAAAATGTCCCCTCAGGCCGTTTAAAACAATGCGGGTCGGGTTTTTGAGCCAATCTGACTCGCCAAATAGCCCCCCGCGCGCCTGGGTTCTTTGGGGCTAGGCTGGGTTCGAAGCCCGGCCCAATTTTTCGCCCGCCCGCCCGCAATTAATGGGCAGGCTCCCCATTTGTAAACAAATGAGCAGGTCAGCCATGTGGGCCGGCCCGCTGGGCACAAAAAAGTTTTTTTTTTCACTGAAGCAGCGGCGGCCCGCTGCTGAGAGCGGACCGCGGAAGTTGGGCCATTGGGCTTTTTTTCATTTATTTTTAAATTCTTCCAGCGGGCCGCTGCTTCCAAATGATGGCGCAGATGGCGCCATGTGGCGCCTCCAGATCGCGCCATGTGGCACCCCATTAAATTGTTTTTTCCTGCTTTTCTCCTCTATTTCTCCTCCAAATAATTCCAAAAATACCTAGAAATCTCAGAAAAATCCCAGAAAATTCTGAAAAATTTCCAAGACCCCCAGGAGTACCTGAAAAAATAGGAGAAGGAGAAATTAGTCAAATTAATGAGAAAATTAATATAATGACTATTATAAATTAATATTTATTCCCAAAATTCATATAAAATAATCTATTACTCGAATAATTCTAAAAAATTGACAATATTATCACAATAATACCAGGAGCGCATGAAAAATATGAGGAAGCCACTAACGACGATAAAATCCATACTTTGTGTAAAGAATGAGAATAAGCCCTAAATGAAACATAAAGCGGGATTACGCCCAAAAGAGCGAGATTAAGCCTAATCTTTAGCAAAAAATGGGGGTAGTTAGGGGGTATAAATATACACTTTTCACTCCGAATCACACCCCCAACTAGATTTTTGCTAGTCTCTAGCAAAATATGCGATAAATTCGGATTAAATGAGAAAACATGCACCAAAATCACAATACCCTCATGGCATACCCCAAATGATGTTTCCAAATGATTTCAAAGCCAATATATCTAATGTATGAAAGTAAATAACAAATGACACTCCCCTCAATCAAATTCAAAGAAAAGTGAGGTAATAAGCCCGTATCACATTCATTAGGATATATCGCAAATGACAAAATTTCCAATTTTCATAGAGATGGCCAAACAAAATAAATTTCCCCTAAATTGTGGGGAATGAGATTGCATCACTCATGTTGCTTATTCTTTCAACTATTCATTCAGTTTTTTCTTTTTCTTTTCTTTTTCTCTCTTTTTTTGTATTCTTTTGGATTTTGTATGTTTATGTTTTGCATTCACACGATAACGCTATGAAATGCAAACACGCCACCTTTGCATACATGTGATAATGCTATATATGCAAAGGGATGGAATGATCCCCTAAATCTCATCTTTGACGTCATCCCAAATGTTTCGTAGGGCACCGGCTACTCAATTTGATTAGAAAGAAACATTCACTTATATTAGCTCTCTTTTTCATTCCAACATGAATTAGCAACTCATCCACCACTTCTAAGAAGAAAACAAAGCATACACAATTGGCCAAACCCAATCCAACCAAAAACTACACCATTCATCCCAACATGAAATCGTTACACCAAACTTTTCTCAAATTTTTTCAAAGAGAGCATCACGACATATGAAATAGTCTCATACATGGCATATTAGCATCTGAATCCAAATTGGAAAAGAAATTAAAACACGCCAATCAAATATCCATAAGTTGATACCAAAATGATAATTCGAAAAAATAGCATGACATTAAAGCATGTAGAGACTAAGCACAAAGCAAGCGGCGTATGGACAAGGAGGCCAAATATGATATGCAATGAAGTTCATGGGATGAGGGCAAGATGGAGGTATCTCAAAAAAAAATTAAGCTACCAACAAAATCCTAACAATCTAAAGATTCTAACACTCTCCCTCCAGCTTAAAATAAACATTGTCCTCAATGTTGGGAGAGTAATAGATCTCAGCAAAAGATCCTAGAAAAGAAAAGAAAAAACACATGAAAGCACTAAAATAAAACTTTTATTTATTTACACTATTGGAAAGAATACACCTTAACAAATGTCGGATCCAAAATTTCCATCGGAGGTGGCAATTGTTCCAACGCTCCTTTCATTTCTTCCGCCAATGCTCCTCGGCCAAACGTGGCAATGGCGGCCACGTACACAACCCCAAGCATCTCCTTAAAGTATGTACCTATATAAGGAATGAGACGGGTTGTGTAAGAAAGATGGGGACACGTTCCCAAAAAATGACATCCACACATAATCATCAATATAAAATAGAGAATGAAAAGTATGATGAATGTGTGACAAAACTCCCTGGATGGTCAAATATGATGTGGTTTGAAGCTTATCCCCGCGGCATTCAATATCAATCGGGGGAGGAAGTGCTATTTCCATAGAAACTACCGAAGGAGAGGGAAGCTCGGGATCCATTATAGCGTGTGGTATAAACTCATCCTCGCTTGCCTCTTCTTCGGGCTCATCAATAAAAGAACACTCCCTTGCCCACTTCGCTCCCATGTGTGCGCGTGATCGGCTCCTCTATCTCCACCTTATCAACAACCAATTCTTCAACAACTAATTGACACGGCCCATCAGAAATAGGAGATGCCGTCATTATAATTTCCTCCACCGGGTCAACCAACTCCTCCATGCCAACACTTGGTTCTCAACTACTACTTGGCATGGGGCACTCAATTCTTCAACTACCGGTGGGATGAGATCTATAAGAACTTCTTCATTCGGGGCTTGGTGGACCAAAACATCATGGCTTGGCTCATTTGGAGTCACAACCAATGTGTGATCTTCCTCCTTGTAGGACTCCAAATAATGCCAAGCCGCATTCTCATCCATGTCCAAAAGTGGCCGTTGTCCAACAAATCCACAAAATTCTGTGTCTCCGGAAGCAGACCCTCCAAGAAGAATCCAAGAAGACGCACCCTGTCAAATCCATGATGTGGACAACCGTACACTAACTCTGAAAACACGACCAAGCCTAGAAAAATGTCTCACCGATGCGCTGAGCAAAATTCACCATTCTTCCTTGCCATATTTTGGTCCTGTAAGATGGAAAAAATCTCATATAAAATTTATGCTTTAGTACATGCCAAGATGGACTAAGATGGGGGATATAAACTTTAAACCAATTTAATGCACTACCATCCAACGAATAGGGAAAGAATTTAAGATAAAACTTTTCATCACACGTGTTTCCATCAAAATGAAGCTTGCAAGCACTCTCAAACTTCTTAATATGTAGGTAGGGGCTCTCTGCATCCTTACCAAGGAATCTCGGTAGGGATTTGGTCACCCGCATGTCAAACCCAAGAGTGTTTGAAGTACTTACAATGTTTAAAAAAACAATAAAAAAGACTCAAAAAGCGTAAAATAAATAAGGATGAACAATAAGTGAAAGATGAAGAATCGAAAGGACACACACACTAAGAGATAGAAGTAGCACACTAAAACTTTCAAAATCAATCAAAAATGCTAATAATAGAAACCGTTGTCCCCGGCAACGGTGCTAATTGGTTGAACCGGAGGGCGTGCAAGGAGCACGCCTTCCACTCCCAAGCATAGGAGTGTCAATGTAATAAATTTATAACCGGTGAGTACCGGGTCGTATCACAGGGACAAGTCGTTCTATATTCACAAAATTGATCGATAAAGAAAAATAATAGCGTGTTACAACTATCTCGCTACGTGGATGGAAGTGTCGGAAAAAGTGTGGTGAAACTAAAATCTTAACCTAAATGGGTAGGGTTAGAGCACCAAATGAGGATTTAGGATAGCAAGGCGAGGAGCATGGGTTGTGGGTTCATTAAAATTGGTGTTAATCAAGTTCTAATTACCGCATATAACTCAATCGGTCATGCGGCTAAGGAAGCCCAATCGGAAAATTTAACATTCAAGCATACAATAGTTTGCAATAGGGATGGACGTATCATCGTAGCACTAATCAAATTAAGATCATGGTATCTTCTCAAAGTGTGTCCTCTCGGGACTTAGCCAATTAAATTGTGCCCTAATAATAACCCAACATTAGCATGAAAGTAAGCAAGAGGCAATTAAAGCAAGAATTAACAACCAATCTCAATGAGTCACAACCCAATCAAATTAACACTACTCAATCATTCTAAACATGAGATTTATAAACAAATTCATCACAAGTTTAATACAAAGAGAGATCAAATTACAAAAGGGGAATAGAAGGATTTCACCCAAAATATCTCCAAATGAAGCCTCCCTTCCACTTTAGCACCTCCTCCAAGCTTTCATCAAGCTCCAATTGCCTCCAAGCCCTAGCCCTAGCCTCTTGTAGAAGAAGAGGGGCAAAACCCCCAAAATCTGTAAAAAAATCGCAAAGAAAACCCTAAAAAACCAAGATGCCTAAAAAATGCCCCCTCATGCCGTTTAAAACAATGCGGGTCGGGTTTTTGAGCCGTCCCGACCCGCCAAATAGCCCCCGCGCGCCTGGGTTCTTTGGGGCGGGGCCGGGTTCGAAACTCGGCCCAATTTTTCGCCCGCTCGCCCGCAATCAGCGGGCGGGCTCCCCATTTGCAAACAAATGAGCGGGCCGGCCATGCGGGCCGCTGGGCACAAAAAAAGTTTTTTTATTTCACTGAAGCAGCGGCGGCCCGCTGCTGAGAGCAGTCCGCGGAAGTTGGGCCCTTGGGATTTTTTTTCATTTATTTTTAAATTTTTCCAGCGGGCCGCCGCTTCCAAATGATGGCGCAGATGGCGAAACGTGGCGCCTCCAAATCGTGCCACGTGGCACCCCTATTAAATTCTTTTTTTCTGCTTTTCTCCCCTATTTCTCCTCCAAATAATTCCAAAAAATACGTAGAAATCTCAGAAAAATCCCAGAAAATTCTGGAAAATCTCCAAGACCCCCCCCAGGAGTATCTGAAAAATAGGAGAAGAAGAAATTAGTCAAATTGATGAGAAAATTAATATAATGACTATTATAAATTAATATTGACTCCCAAAATTCATATAAAATAATCCATTGCTCGAATAATTCTCAAAAATTGACAATATTATCACAATAATACCAGGAGTGCATGAAAAATATCAGGACGCCAATAACGACGATAAAATCCATAATTTGTGTAAAGAATGAGAATAAGCCCTAAATGAAACATAAAGCAAGATTACGCCCAAAAGAGCGAGATTAAGCCTAATCTTTAGCACAAAATGGGGGTAGTTAGGGGGTATAAATATACACTTTTCACTTCAAATCAATGTCCTTTAAGCAAGGCCCCCAAGAAATTTTATATGAGCGCGGGAGCGTTTCAAGGACCTCCAACACCAATGCCCCCACCATCGCATTGAGCCATGGGAGCTTGTGCATAGCTTCTATAACGGATTGCAACCGAGCACAACACAAATAATTGATGCAACCGCCAATGGAGCTATCTTGTCAAAGACATCGAATGACGCTACGGCCTTACTTGAGGAGATGGCATCGAATAATCAACAGTGGGCCGACGAAAGGGGAAATTCTTCGTCATCCTTAAAGCCGGCAAGTATTTATGAAGCCAAGGCAGTGGCGGTGTTTTCTACAAAATTTGATTCCCTTCACAAGGCCGTATATAGATTGGAAAAGTTGGTGAGTGAACCACATGGAGCTTCCACCGTGTCTATACCGGGAGGAAGCATGAGCGACTGGAAGGATCAAGCCCATGTTATGTTTGTTGGAGGAGAGAAAGGAGACAGAGCTTTGGAGTAAGCTCAGTATGTTACCGGTAGTACCGGTTATTGGGTGAACCCGGCTACAAGGGGTCACCCCGGATTTTCATACGCTAACAATGATGGAGCCTTGAATCCACCGCCGCAACAATCACAAGCCCGGCCTCCACATCAACCACAGTATCAACAAAGACCACCCCAATAACAAAACTACCCACCGAGGCAACAAGCGGGGCCCTATAGACCCCCCGGGATACAATCAAGGATGGAGGGCACCCAATCCACCACAAGCATCGCCAAGGTCGGACCATGAAGCAATGGTTGAAGAGTTCATGGCCGAACAAAAGAAGTTTAATGCAAAATTGACGGCCCAACAAGATTCCCTCAACACCGTCGTGGCACAGTTATCGGAGCAACTCACATTGCTCAACATGACCAATCAACAATTGTCGGCTCAACCGGAACAAAACCCACGAAGCAATATCGGCCACATCAATGCGGTTGTAGCGGTGACTACAAGAGGCGGGAAGGACACTACTCCCGCTATGATTCAAGCTAAGGAGCCGAGGGAAGAAATTTCGGTTGATGATGAACCGGGCAATGCAGAGGAGGACCCGAAGGCGCCGAGCCATCGTGAAAAATCTGAAGTAGAGAAGTCACAAGAGGAGCAAACTTATATTCCACCAGTACCATAACACAACGGTTGGCAAAGGCAAGGATTAAGAAAAGGCTCGTCAAATTTCTGGAGTATTTGCGAGGTGTGAGCTTGAACATCCCATTCTTGGATGCAATCATCGAAATCCCGTCCTATGCAAAGTTCCTAAAGGATTTGATTGTGGAAAAGAAGCGAAAAGAAAGGATCATGTCGCCGAGCAAAGTACGTGGTTTACTAGAAAGGAGAAAGCGCCGACCAAGTTCAAAGATCCCGGTAGTTTCCGAATTCCTTGCACGCTTGGAGGAGTCACACTTCAGAAAGCTTTAGTAGATTTGGAAGCAAGCGTGAGCCTCATGCCCTCTCACAATGTTCAAGAAATTGAATACGGGAACTGACCTCAAGGCCACGGACATGAAGATACAACTCGCCGATGGACGAATCACTAGGCTTGTGGGGATTGTCGAAAACATACCAATACAAGTACCGGGTGGACTTTGCTTGCCATGCGACTTCGTGGTGATGGATATTAAGGAGGAAGGGGATATGTCGCTGATTCTTGGACGCCCTTTCTTGGCCACTGTCGGAGTGATTGTAGATGTGAGAGAAGGAACCTTGTCCTTGGACGTCGGCAATATTAAAGTTGAGCTCCACATTCCAAAGGCAATGAAGCATATGCCTTGGCCAGAGAACATGGATTACGTGAACTTTCTCGATGAGGTAATTGATGACGCTATGCCATTTGCCATCGGGGCCAAGCACGATGACGGCCTCGAAGAGGGCCAACTTACAAAAGAAGGCGAAATGATGGGTGACCTGTCGGACCCTCTTATAGATGAAGGGAAGGACATCGCTGATGTCATCAAGATTAGAGAGCTATGCAAGCTCTCTACTGTGAAGCACGTGAAGAGAGCTCCATCGGCCAAGAAATCTTCGCCGCCGGCCAAGAAGAAGGATGTCAAAAGCTCAAGCTTGGGAGACTCACCTCCACTAACCCATGATGAAGGGGATCCGAAGAACATCGAAGAAAATCAACAACTGAACCCAAGCAGCCTTCCCGACAAGTTTGACACGCGCATCTCACATGTGCCAATGCTTTAATCTCGAGTCTTAAGGGGTCGAGCTCAAGACCTTAAACGAGCGCTAGTCGGGAGGCAACCCGATGGTTCCATCTCACTTTTTAGTTGAATTTTTCTTTTTATTTTTCTGTTTTAGATCTTTATTAGTATTTAGACTCAAGAGTCGAAGAAAAACCTGACAATGAGCAACATTTTTCATTTCAGGAGAAGGAGAATAGGAGACCACATGAATGGAGGACGAACATGGCGATGTGAAGAATTCCAGGGATGCGCTCAGACGTCAAGAGAAGGAGAAACTGACGGGGGAAAGAAAATCAGAAAGTGGAGCAAAAACAGAGAGTTGGAGCTGAAAACATCAGCCCACTCGACCGAGTGACATTTTCACTCGGCCGAGTGAAGACCCTACTCGGCCGAGTAGGGTATTGATCAGGGAAGTATCGAAAAACCCCTCTTTATTAATTACATGCCACTCGACCGAGTGACTCTGTCACTCGACTAAGTGAACCAGCCACTTTCAGCAACTGAAAATCTCTAAGTGGCCTAGCCACTCGGCCGAGTGACTTTTGTCTATTCGACCGAGTGAATTTTGTCTACTCGGCCGAGTGACGGTTCTACTCGGTCGAGTCGGAACTTATATTAAAAATTTTAAAATCTTCGAAACTGTGGCCACCGCCACTCGGCCGAGTGGTCACCGCCACTCAACCGAGTGACTTACCATATATAACCCAACTCGCGGGCCCCAAAATCCCCAAATTCCCAAATCGCAAATTTCCCAGCCCGAGCTTCCCTACTCGCTCGAATGCCCCATTCCCTCGCCCGAGCAGTACCTACCCGCGCCCGTGGCATGACCCCACATCGCACTCGCCGTCGTCTGGTTGTCGCCGCTGCTGCTTCCCTTGCCATCGAGCGTCCCCTATCAGCCCCAATTTTCCCTTTTTCTCCTAATCTCCATTTCATAAGCACTATTCCGCCACCCATATCGTAATTAAACTATATTCACACCTATTTCTCTTGATTTTCCCCTAAATTTATTGATATTCATTACTAATCAATCAATTTTGTGCTTTAGGATAGCTTGGGGAAGAATCAGAGGCAAATTCAGAGCTTCTCAGGGGAGGCGTTTTTTTGCTCACATCGCTTGCTTGGAGTCGCGTCGTGCTCGGGTAATCCATTCCTTTTTATTATCACCTCGCATTGGTCGGCACGTCGCACGGCACTACCATGCCCCCACGCATTAGGTCGCGTTCGCGGGCGCTCGCCTCCAAGCGGAGAAGGACTAGCGAGCCCAGCTCTTCCTCCGCTAGAGCGGACTCCCCGTCGCCTAGCCCACCACCACCTACACTTCTGCCTCCAACCACACCATTCCACCCCCACCAGCATAGCCCTCCCAGCTTTCGATTCGATGGGAATCACTTTCAGAGATGACGCACACCGTGCCAGATTTGAAAGAATCTCCCATCGATCGATTGTCCCCTCTAGGTTTGCACACATCGCTGATTTTAAGTGCATAGGGGTATTTGAGGGCCTACTCCAGTTGTATGACAATGTGGGGTGGCGTGATTTTCTGTCGGTGTTGACGGACACCTACGTCCGTTCGACACTCGAGGTCCTGAGTTCTATTCGTAGGACTCCCAGGGGTTGCACATTTCATTTGATGGATCGTGAGTGCGAGATCACTCTCTATATGCTCCGAGCCTTTTTCCAGTGGCCCACTGTCCCGGACCCCGACCGCGCTTTTAGCCCCATGCACATCTCCCCCACCGTAATTCGATTCACATGCCTTTTGGACGATGATCACGGGATCACCACTCAGCTTTGACCCTAGCCGGGCCAAGGCCTCCTCTATTGTCCACCCATGCCTTCGCATTGCTCAGTGCCTTATGGCGACTACTTTTCTTGCGAGGTATGAGCCTGGGACGATGTCTACGCCTGAGCTTTATATGCTCTATGTGGTTACTAAAGCGAGAGCCTTTGAGGGTGACACGGACGTCTTAGTCCCCGTCGTTCAGATCGATATAGCTAGCTGGTATCTTGACTGCATTGTTGCTTCTGTCACCGACCGGACGACGATCTATTGTGACGGTCTGATTACATTGCTAGCTTATTTATGCAGAGTTGAGCTCTCAGTTGGTTTTCTTCTACCCACGGGCCACATTCCCTTTCCATAGATGGCATAGCCCGCATGAAGATGTTGTGCACTCATGGTCAGCACCAATGGGTTTGGCTGCATGGTCCTTTTGCTGTAGATTACATGGTGCTTTCGAGCCCCGTTCGGACCCATATTGGACCCACAGGATGGGTGTGGAGACCAGAGATGGACCTCCTCATCCTAGCTGCATACGTGCTTGAGCCTGAGGGCGCTCAGCAGGAGCCCCTTCGCGACCCTCTAGCCCTGGAGATCCCGATCCCTCAGCCTGTGCCTGATTTGACCCCAGCTCCAGTCACCTATGTCCACACTTCTGTCAGTGTCAGGAGCACCATTGTTGAGTCCACCACCACCACCACCACTTCGGTGCCATTGACTGCCGATCCTATTTCTTTTGAGAGTTTTGAGAGCGCCACCACCACTGTTTTTGAGAGAGGCGAGCCTTCCTTTATTTCTACGGCTGCGAACCTGTCCTCACCTGATTTCTCGACCCCTGGGGAGTCATTTTCTATTGATTTCACGACCTCCCCAGTCATCGACACTTCCGTCTCTACTGCCGCTGTTTTCACCGAGAGCATGGTGACGTCTATCCTCATTTCTGTGTCATCGACCTCTCTTCCCCTCTCGCACTCTGTCATCACTTCAGATTCTGCCGCTACTCACACTTCTTAGAGCATTCTTGTGTCTCAGCCTCCCACATAGGCTGAGCGTCTTTTAGCGAGCACAGCACCACACCCTCACCCAGCGGTGGTCCCACTTATCTACAGTGGTTGTGTGCGGCAACCCCGATCTGCACCAGTGCGACCCTCTCCCCTGCTCCCGACTCCCTCATTCATCCCCTCCGTGCTTTAGAGGGGGCGTTAGTGGGCTCAGAGGGGATTTTCGGGCTCTTGCCGCCACAGTTAGCTCTGTGCAGTCTCGCGTCGCTCTACTTCCTGGTATTTAGGTTACCCTGAACCAGATCCTTGCATGCCTGCTAACGTCCCCTAGTTTTGCACAATGTGTAGTTGGAACGGGGATACCATGATTAAAATTTATAACCGCAAGCGCACAGTGTCGAAGTGTGGCTTGGGGTCGAACTTAGGGAGGGGTGTGGTGTGCTTGTCAACAAAGAGGAACCAGATCATCCCGTGGGGGAGCTAGCCCTATCGCTTAATGGGTTGTCACGGTATGAAACTACGAAAAGGTGTAAGATAAAAAAGTAACATAGGACTTTGGTTTCCACTCTGTCACGTGTTCTCTCTATTATGACCGACGGATAGGAGTACGATCGGATTCTAGGGTTTAGTGGTGAGACGTTGCCTCTAATAGTGGTACTTAGCATCCCATGGGCTTGATATTCAGGTCGATGCCCAGGATGATACGCTAGGTCTACCCGGGTTCTGACGGTGGGCATTCCCATGTCCTGCACCGACTGACTCTAGGAGCACTAAGCTCGCAACGATTGTTCCCGACATTTCATCCAAGTCATTCCCACGCGAGAGGAATCAATGTCTACGCTAAGGGTGTGAGCTGTGGCTAGAGGATCAAACTCCCGTTTTATCTCCCCTTGGCCTGACAGTTAAAGGTGGTCTTTCTCCCGCTAATGACAATAAAACGCCCTGTGTAACCATCTAAATCTCTATATCCTATCGAAACCCTTATCATATGGTCGTTCTATGGAGAACCTACGAAGGTGCTTCCATCAATATCCCAGATTAGGAAACTACTCACTAATCATTGCAAGAAATTCAATGCAACAAAATATAGCTATCAAAATTAAGATCAAGCAATAGATTAGAGAAGAAAACGATAGTATTAACGCAATATTAAAGTATCAAAGCGATCAAGAAACTTACAAAGCAAAATAAATTCTCAGCAGTCAAATGTTTTAAAAAATGCTTAAGAAACTGGGGATTCTCGTTTTCTGGAAAACATAGGGCTATATATACACTTTGGCAAGATGCCAGGGAATATTCCCACAAGAAGACAAAAACTAACGTCCACCTGATCGGTTGAAACATCAACCGATCGGGTGAGACGATCAAAAAATTTGTCTTCAGCTTCTGAAATACTTAACCTGATCACTGAACTGATCGGGTGAAGTCGCTGGGTTCTTGAGCTGGGGAAGATCGGCTACAGGTGAGCCGATCGGTTGAGTATCAACCGATCGAGTGAAGTTCAGCTCCAAAAACAGAGAAGACTGTCATGACCACCCGATCACTGAGCTGATCGGGTGGGATTCAGCTCCAAAAACAGAGAGCACTGCGGTGACCACCCGATCGCTGAACCGATCGGGTGGGGTCTGCTTCATTGCTTGCTCCTGATCGGGTCTAATACGCATGCACGAACCGATAGGGTGGGTCTGTCCACCCGATCGGTTGAGAGCTGATACATGATATACTTTGATGTTTGGCCCTCAGGTTCTCGTACGACACCTTTCGTTGCTCCAGAGACTCATGATGTGAGCTATATATGTCCCCTGCGCTGGAAATCTCCTGCAAAAACACTCAAATACAAAGAAAGTGAAAAGGAACTAAAAATCACAAAAGAATAGATTCAAAACAACGGAAAACAACGGAAAAATACGGAGAAGACGTGCGTGAATAAATAAAATATAAACACACGTCAAAATCCCCCAAGCTAAACCCTTCCTCGTCCTCGAGGAAGACGAGTGAGGATAGGAGCTCGGAGGAAAAAATAGGAAGGAAGAAATAGAAAAAGAAAATAAAATCCTAGATCACCCGTAAGAGCCAACGAAATCAAACAAGTCACATTAAGCAAGCATGCGATAAGCACATCACTAAACCCAGGAACATGAGTCCATACAAGTGTTGTGGGTTCACACGGTGAAGCGCGGGTGAGTGAGGTCGTGAGCTAACAGACGGTGTAACAATCTATATTGTGCAATAAAGCTCCATATACTCATACCCATGGAATGACCCAAATATCAAATCAATTTGAATTAGCGGTGAATAACAGTTCAAGCATGCATATGAATAGAGTAAGAGTAGAAAACATATCATATGTCAAAGACTCTACTGCTAGGAACTAGGGAATTACCGCATGAATGCCAAGATGATTGCTAGAAATTCCTATGCCAAGTGTGTTCGAAAACGAAGGGGGTTGAGTAGGTGTGGAGGAGAGCATTCAGTGCAAATTCTCGCCTTCCTTTATTCTTGGCGGTAAGAGTAATATTCACAATGAAAGATTTTTTTGTGTTTTGGATATTTGTATATTTTTTGGATTTTTGCTATAAATATTTTTTCTTCTCTCTTTTTTCTTTTGGATCTCCTTTTTTTGGATTTTGGATTTTGGAAAAATTGTGTACTCTCCCAAGTGGAAGAACGGTACACGACGAGGGGATTTGCACCAAGTAAACCAAAAAAGAATTCGAATTCTAAACACTTGGCATAAGAAAAAAATTTCGCAGATCAAAACATAAGCAAAATGGGTTATCCTAGTCCTATTGGTAGAGTCTCGACACATGTGATTTGAAGCATAATATATATATAAAGAAACAGACAGCGGAAGCAATATACCGCATATACGAAATTGAAGCATGATAGTCTAGGGGTCATCCAAGGACAGGCATATAAAACAACTTCACAATGTAGAAGCACACCAACTAGCTAGACACGACACACAACTCATACAAAAGTAAAGTGAACCCGCAGAGCATAAAATGCAATAGGACTCGTCATCCTAGGGTTAATGAAAGTGATTTTCGTAGGTAAGCTAAGTGTCTGTGGTTCCGTGGCAGTTCATCATGTGGGGTCATTTATAGGAGAGGGTGAATAAAAAAGAAGGAAAGAAGAAGGAAAAAACGATGAAATCGTCTCAAAAACGAGAAAAAGACAAGACTGAGGCATAAAGTGCAACTCCCCCAAGCTGAATATTGCATTGCCCTCAATGCAATAAGAGTAAATACGGGAGGGCAACAAAAATGGGAGGGAAGTACGCACCGACAAATAAAAGGAAAAAATATGAAAAACACGCAAAACGAGATATGAAAAAATAAAGAAAATAAACATCCAAACCACTATACAAATGCATACACACGACACACAAAAACAAGCACACGACAGACATGACACGATAACACTCACAAAAGATTGATTTCCCCCAAGCTGATCATAACAATGCTAGAAAAGAGATGTGATCAAAATGAAGCAGAATAATTGGCTGGGAAAAAATCAATCCGAGCTGCCATCGGAGGAATTGTAGGGAGATGGTGAAGAAGGAGGTGAATAGTGGATGAAAGATGACGGTGTGGACGATGGAGAAGGTGTGCCAATAGGAGAAGGAGGGGAAATGGGCCGAATCATAGGTGCATCGAAATTTATCGGTGGATCGTGCTGGATAATGATGGTACCAGGTGACCTGGCATAAGGGTGCCAGTCGGGAGAATCCAAGGGTGGAAAATGTACTAGTGCAGAATACCAAGGATCCGGATAGAATTCCCACGGTAAGTGAGAAGTGCGAATGGGGATTCGCTCAAGAGATGATGGTGGGAGGACGGCAAAAGGAGTATTGTCATGACTATAAAGGTAGACTGCATGTTCGCGGCCAAAAGGAGTGATCATACCGATATCGATCAAGTAGTTGTGATCAATACGGGTTCGTCCCGGTAAAATTTGGAGGTCAGACGGCAGCCTCAAAACATGACTGACATTTAGGGTGATCATCCCACCGCAGCAAATAGGTCTAAAAGTTGCACGGCTAACAAATAAAATCTCGTGGATGATCCAATGGCCGGTGTTGATGGGTAAGGGGTCATGTCTACGGATCCTGTCGTGAGACATGGCATACAGAAAGAAAAGCTCGTCCCTGGACACGTGGAAACATCCATGCGGGAAAAGATGGTGTTGGCAAAGAGGCAGTGGGTGAAGCGGTAACATGGGTGTATGATATAGGAGGCAAGTGCCCCCGATGGAAAGGCAGGATACCGGGTGAATCGTTGCCAAACGCCATCGTCCCGAAAGTAAGAATATACATCAGACCGATCATGAGTTGAACATTCAACATACTGATCAGGGTGAGGGAAATTCAGCGAATTGTTAAGAACGGCAAACATCATAGTAAAATTGGAATTGAAAATGCGGAAAGAGAATCCCCAATCGTACACTTCGAGAGAAGAAAGGAACTCGAGTGTGAGATTCCGATGTGTGTGGGCATAAGCACACAGGAGGAAATTGCACCCAATGGATTCGAAAAGTTTGGCGATGCCCCTCAAAAGTCCGAGAGACTCGAGCGTGGGGCTATCAGCAAAAAGGGTAGGTCGTATGGGGCAATGAAGAAGGGCGTGCAAACGTGCGGATTGTTCTTCAGATGAAGGATTAATGCAAAGGAAAGAAGGGGAAAGGGACCGTGCATGTAGTATCTGCGTGATGATGATGATGGCTCTTTTCCCTTCCTATACATGATAATGACGTAGGGGAGAACAATGACGTGGGGAAGGGTGTCTACGATGATGATATAACAGATGTAGTAGGCAGACACAAAATCAAGACATTGCACCTAAGAAAAGAAACATAGAGCTTGGAAAGAGGTTACCCAGCGATGATGCAACTCCAAGCTAGATGCTTCTCCATAGGTCCCTTGGCGATATGCGGAGAGTTGTTGCTTCATTCCTCAGATGCAATGGTTGGTTATTTTATTTTTCTGGGGTTTGGGAAAACATGGGTTGGTAGGATTATGGTTTTGAGGGGATCTTGATGTATGGCTTAATAGGAGGAGATGGGGGGAGGAAATGGTGTATATGGGGGGAGGGAATGGATCTGGGTTGACTTGATGCGGAGAAATTTCTGGTGGGAGGAGAATTTGGTGTTTGGGCATCGTGTCCCCTCTTTTTATGCGAAATGGGTCTTGTGGGGAAGATGGGGGTTTTACTGGGATGCAGCGAACCGGTCGGGTGGAGTCCAACCGATCGGTTCGTTGCATTAGATGAGTTTCAAATGAGGTGTGAAGCCACAGGTGAACCGATCGGGTGAGTTTTCACCCGATCGGTTGACGCTCCTAAAAAATCTCGAGGCTTCTGTCATCTCCACCCAGTCAGCAACCCAATCACCGCTTCTACCAACTGATCGGTTCACTCATGAGCTCAAGTCAGTCTCTTACTGATACTGACCACCCGATTGGTTGATGCATGAACCGATCGGGTAGGGGCAATTCCTGCACAAAAACAAAAATTCATCTAAGTATCCCAAAGAAAATCCCCACAGTTGTATTTTGTTCACAAAGATTAGTAAACTAATCCTATAAAACCCTACGAAAGTTCAGAACATGGGTTGCCTCCCATGAATCGCTTTTGTTTATAGTCATTTGCTCGACTCCTCAATTCGTGATCAATGCGGATCCGGAGGATTTGTTGCAGAGCTGTCGGTCGCTGGGCTTCCGATTGGAGATATTGCGGGCTCGCTGATTGTATAATGCTTTAAACGCTGCCCATTGACTTTAAAGGATTCTTCCCTTCCCATGATCTCGATGGTTCCATAGGGGAAGACCTTGGTGACTCAGAAGGGTCCTGACCACCTAGACTTGAGCTTTCCAGGAAAAAGACTCAGTCATGAGTTGAATAGGAGAACTAAGTCTCCTTCCTTGAATTCTTTCTTTAAGATGTGCTTGTCGTGCCACCGCTTCAACTTTTCGTTGTATATCCAGGCATCTTCGTATGCGTCGAGCCGGATCTCGTCAAGTTCATTCAGCTGGAGTTGTCGTTGGCTCCCCGCCTCTTTGGCGTCAAAGTTCAGATTCTTGACTGCCCAAAATGCCTTATGCTCCAATTCCACGGGTAGATGACATGCCTTCCCGTAGACAAGTTGATAAGGGGTCATATCGATCGGAGTCGTATACGTAGTTCTGTAGGCCCAGAGTGCATCTGAAAGTTTCAAAACCAATCCTTCCTAGAGCTAACCACAGTCTTCTCCAGGATGCTCTTTATCTCTCTGTTTGAAACTTCCACCTGACCGCTTGTCTGCAGGTGATGAGCACGCCCGATTCGGTGCTGCACTCTGTACTTCTTCAAAAGGGATTCAAATTTCTTCTCTATAAAGTGTCTCCCTCTGTCGCTAATTAAGACTCGAGGCACACCGAATCTCGGGAAGATGTTGTTTTTAAAGAATTTGGCCACCACCCGGGAATCAGTTGTGGGGCTAGCTATCGCCTCCACCCATTTGGATACATAGTCCACTGCCACCAAAAATACTGGTTACCAGAGGAAGAAGGAAATGGCCCCATGAAGTCGATTCCCCAAACATCGAAGATCTCGACTTCCAAAATATAATTATGTGGCATTTCGTTTCTCTTGGAGATTTTTCCCGTCATTTGGCACTTTTCGCAGGCCTTGACATAAGCATAGGTGTCCTTGAAGAGAGTCGACCAATAGAATCCACTCTGGAGAATCTTCGCCGTGGTCTTATATGCACTCGCATGCCCTCCACATTATTGATCATGGCAATGAGAAATTATGTAGGTCGCCTCAGTTTCGGGAATACACCTCCGTATCACCCCATCATTGCAAGTCTTGTACAAATAAGGGTTGTCCCAATAAAATTTCCGGACTTCGTGGAAGAACTTCTTCTTTTGCTGATAACTCACATTGTGGGATACAATGGCGCATGTTAGGTAGTTGGCGATGTCAGCATACCATGGAGTCCAAACAAAAGAGATAGAGAAAAGATGCTCGTCAGGGAGTGAGTCGTCAATAGGGATGGCATCCGGGTCGAAAGAATACAACCTAAATAGATGGGCGGCGACGACATTCTCTACCCCTTTCTTGTCCTTGATCTCCAAGTCGAATTCCTGGAGGAGGAGAATCCACCTTATGAGGCGCAGCTTGGCCTCCTTCTTACTCAAAAGGTACTTGAGGGCGGCGTGATCGGTGTGCACGATAACCTTGGTACCCACGAGATACGACCGGAACTTGTCCATGGCATGGATGACAGCTAGGAGTTTCTTTTCCATTGTCGTATAGTTCCTTTGAGCTTCATCGAGGGTCTTGCTTGTATAGTAGATGACGTGCAGATTTTTGTCCTTCATTTGTCCCAAGACGGTCCCAACTGCATAGTCGCTAGCGTCGCACATCAATTCGAATTGTAGACTCCAGTCGGGCGGTTGAATAACAGGTGCAGAAATAAGGGCTTGCTTAAAGAGGTGGAAAGCTTCCATACACTTGTCAAAAGGTGGAATGCAACAAAA
>JAULAV010009208.1:0-28077 GCA_030789695.1 Scilla litardierei
GTTCTATTTGGTGCTTGCATGATGATTGGTGAAGGTATTCTGACACTAGCAATTTCTGGTAACATTTGCTCTTTATTTTAGGACATAATCGTGCTGCATATTGCCATTTTTCTACTTAAACTCAATTATGGTTCCTTGCAGTTTCTACTTAAACTCAATTATCGTTCCTTGCAGATTAGGATAGAGGTGCAACAGTTGCTAAGTAGCGAGAGAGATTAGCTGAATAAGGAAAGACGAAAAACGATCACTTTTGTGGAAGTTGATCACATTTTCTTAGCTGGGTCAGTAGACCATTTTTGTGGAAGTTGATCAAATTTTTTGCTCTGGGTCGCTTGACATGGACTGTTTTTAGAAAAATCTATATTGCTTCTGTATCACTTTGGTTCAATTGTGAATAGTCTTGGTTGTTGTAATGCAATTCTTATTCATTGCTTGAGTTAAGGTGTGATGACATTGTTCATATATATGGGTGTGTGTGTGTGTGTTAATGAGGTATATTTTTCATCATTGATCTTACTAATTCTATCATTTTTTGGTTACACAATAGGGGATCGATTCCTGGTGGCTACAACTAAGGGGAAGGGAATACCATCCGGACTATGGGCCAATGATTATTAATGTTATCATTTTAAGGTGTTATTTTGATTATTTGCGGTTTTTTGTAGTGAACTTGAAATAGGTGTTTTATTTTAACACTCCTTATGATGATTGAATATAGTGTTATTGCTTGGTGATTTTTGTAAGGAGAACTTGGAGAACTTTAAACCTATTGCGCTTGATAGCTGATATTTTGCTCGCTTACTGTAATAATGTTGGTTATGGATGCACTCTTAAGATTCATCTAAAATTTCTATTTGACATTCTATTACCTAGCCTACTGACAATGTTCTTGACAATGTTCCTGTTTTTTGTGGATGCACTTGAAACCCTAATGTTTCTTGAATGTTGTTTGTATGTAACTATCGAAAAAACTTCTTTTTTGAATTTATGTTTATTACTGTACTTTTTGTTTGTGAAGACTCATTTGATGTTGGCTGCAATGCATGGAAAGATTACTCCCTTGGACACTTTTGTGTCTTTTTGATTATGCATGTAATGATGTTGAAAGAATCTTAATTTTTTTGATACCACACTAGCAAATTTTGGTTCCTTGCGAATTGAATTTTGGCATACTTAATAACACAATATTGCCACTTAACGAGCATATATACATATATATATATGAGATGATGCCAATTTTGGCATTTAAGCAATCATCTTTTGGAATTTTGTTATGTTAGCCTCTTGGGGTATTTTTGGAGCTGTCTATGGAATACAGATAAATTAACAAAATATTAATCATCGAGGATTAAATGAATATTATTTTGTGAGAATATTTGATATGCATTTTGTTACTTCGGCACATACATAGTTTTTGCACATCATCTTTTTGTGTTGAACATATTACTATAGGTTATTTATATATGTGATGCTACTTGCTGAGTCGTGTAGCTCATCCTAAAGATGTTGGGGAACTGAAATTTTGTGTGGAACAAATTTGGCTGTACATTTCTTTCCCAAAATTTTGGGTTGAACTAAATCTTGATGGATTTATGGGTAGAACTAAAATTTTTAAGGGGAATCAAATTCTATGGGAAGAAATTATTTTTGGGGAAACTAAAATTTTTGAGAACTAAATAACTTTTGGGGAAACTACAATTTTTAGGGGAAACCAAATTTTGGCGGGAAAATAAATTTTGGCGCCGTAGGCGCCCGCGAAATTTTTTACGCTAATTTGTCGTTCCACGCCGAAGGCGCTCATGCCATCGACGACCATGCCGAATTTGTTTTTCTCAGCCGAAGGCGCCCGTGCCAAATTTGTTGTTCTGTGTCGAGGACGCATATGCCGAATTTGTTGTTCCACGCCAAAGGCGCCCATGCAGCTAAATATTTTTACGCTAATTTGTTCTTTTAAATTTTAGCTGTGGAAATAATTTTTTGGGGAACAAAGATTTTGCGGGAAAAATCTTAAATGAACCGTGCCCGCGGGCACGGGTTATGACTAGTTTTTATTATTAAAACAAAGGTACCACTTTATTTACATCATCTGATCCTCAAATACAAAAGTGAAAAACAGACGAAATCCCATAAAAATCCCAAAAAGACATAAAGGTCCACACCAGTACAACGCACTCCGTAGACTACCCCAAGAACCAACTGAAGACGCTGCCCTCTGAGGATTCCATCTCTACCACGAACTGAAAGCTAACTCCTGCGCCAGACCGGATCTGGCTGTACTGCTTTGAAACCTGGAAAAAGTAAATAGGACACGTCAATGCGTGACCCAGTAGGAAATCCTAACATTGTTAGGTAGGATCTAGTTTTAGAACTGTTATTCTTAACTAGGGTCTGGTCACTTAACTGTAAGTAGGTTACTATTTACGCAAAAGGAACAAATCCTGTAAATAAGGTCTACTGAATTAACATGCAGGAAAAGTAAACATCACATGCAAATATTGAAAAGAAAGAGCTACAGAATTAAATAAGCGGGATGTAAAGGCAGACAATCATAGATATGCACATAATGCATATGAATGGTTATGAATACAAATGCAACACATAAGGGATCCCATGTATGCCAACGTGCCTACAATGTGACTCATGGATTCTAGAGGTTGCTCCCATGGATTTAGGAGGTGGTCCTAGGCATTTACGTGGCACACTGGTCTATGTAGCACATAGGTCAATGTCGTCTATCATACCACACATTGATTCAAGAGGTGGCCCCCATGGATTTAGGAAGTGGCCTTCGGCATTTCTGTGGCACGCTGGTCCATTTGACACCTTGGTCTATTTGTGTAAATTCTGTTAAGCTACCATTCTTTTCATGACAAATTTTGTCACGACCCGCTTCCCTGAAATGGAGGCGAGACATGAAAAGGTCCGCACGGGAGTGGAGCGGTGAAGCCCCAAACCCGATAAGCGTCAATTTAGTATAAGCAGGTCCCTGTAATTGCAATCGAAACAACAACAATAATAATAATAGTATGAGACGGATATGAAATACCAATCCCAAAGTTTGTCCACAAAATATCCAACATCACAGAAAAGCCACCAGGCTAGAAGGAAGAGTCTAAGGGCCCAGAACAAGGCCAAACAAAAGCAACGACATAACAGAGTAAAGGTGCTACGCACCGACAACAAAACAACTGTCTAACAAAAGTAAAACACCACGAAGACACTAGGACTGGTCCCCAGTGTCCACGTACTCCCCGTCCAACACGGGCGCAAGCTCGGCGTCCGCAAACACCTCACCCTCAGCAAGCAACTCAGGCTCAAGGTCTAACATACGTCACCCAAAAGAGAAAGGGGCACATGTCAGCAAGTCTAAAAAGACTTGGGCAAGGAAACTGAAAGTGACTAACAACCTAGCATTTCAATGTTAAACAATGGCATGGCAGTTGAATATGATGCAACAGTTTAAAAGAGAGGCAAGCACTCACGATGTAGCAAAAGCTACCAATTCACTAATCACTTATCACTTATCACTTAACACTTAGTGCATAGAGAGTCCACTTGCTGGCCCGCTCGTGGCTCAGTCCGTTTATCTCTATCACTATCAATCACTTAAACACTAGAGATTTCACCTGCTGGCCGGAGTGGCTGATCAAGCCAACTCGGGCTCAGTCCGCTTATCTCTTACCCCACCCACATGTGTCGAGCGTTGTGGTTAGCAACTCATTATGCTCGCTTCTGGTCACGAGCCAGGAAAATAAGTGTGTGTATGGCATAGGAGTACACCTAGCCGGTATCCGAGCGTTGGGGTTAGCAACTACAGGGCTCGCTTCTGGAACACGAGCCAGGAAACATAGTATTGTAGCGTGTGCTACGCAGTCACGATAAATAATCACTATGCAATGCCATGAACAGATAATTGCGTACCGTTAATTTAAAGTAGACGTGACATATGAGCATGATGGGGGTGACGGACCAAGCTTCGTTGTCAAGCTAGGTCAATGGCGTCTAAACGGATATCCTTTCACCGTTTAGTCTCTTTTACGCTAAAGCATGGTAAATGGCCTAAGACATGGCCCAAATCAAGAGATGCAAGTTTCACTTGCTTATCACCGGGGATGACGGTTACGAAAGTTCGTTTCCGCGGATGCTAGCTTACGGGGAATCGCTGTTATGGGGAACAATCATCAAAACACAAGTATTTTATTAGGGTTTCATAAAAATTACAATAGGATATGAAAACAACGGTAGATCGATTTCTTACCGAGAGGAGACGGAAGAAACACTCCGGGGAACCTTAGGTTCAGATCTGGAGAAGATTGGAGAAGTTTGGGGAAACTAGGGTTTTGGGGGATTTGGGGATTTTGATGGGTTTTGATGGAGATTTGGGGAAGAGGAGAGGTGGATGGAGTGAATGGATGGTTTGGATGATGGATTTGAGGCTTGGAATGAAGAAATAAAGCTTGGAGGAAGATGGGGGCTCAAGGGGGAAGTTTTTAGGGTTTTGGGTCGTGTTGGAGAAGATGAAAACGATTGGGTTGGGTATAAATAGGTTGGGCTGGCGGCTGCCCAGAAATTAGGGTTTTAACACTGGTTAGTCGGTCAAAGAGCAACCACTGACCGACTAGTTTGGCAACTAGTCGGTCGGTCGACCAACGCAGATCGACTAAGTGCAAACAGTAACTCCTGAACGAAAATAGGATTCTAGAGTTAGTCGGTCCATGAACAAGTACTGACCGACTAGTTTAGCATCTAGTCGGTCGATGAACGTTCTTAGACCGACTAAGAGTAAACAGTAACTGATACAAAAATAATATGATGAGTTAGTCGGTTCAAGAAGCATTGCTGACCGACTAGTTTGCAACCTAGTCGGTCAACCAACGTTCTTAGACCGACTAACGATAAACAGTAACTCCTGAGAAATTTAGAAAGCTAACTAGTCGGTCCAAGAAGGATTGCCGACCGACTGGATCGTCATCTAGTCGGTCGGTGCCCTTTCTTATACCGGCTAATGAGCACAGAAAAGTTCCGATACGGAGCGCGGGGCCCCGGGATCGATTCCTAAGACTCCTAGGCTTGATCTAATAGTTAGATACGACCGTTATGAAGTCCGTCACGAGTGACATACTTCGAAATCGACAATCCTAAGGAAGAAACGAGAAAATACGACGAATCGATCGAAAATGAGATCTACGGAGACGAAAACCACACACGAGGAGAAAATCCACCAAAACATATATTATATTATATTAAATCCAGATACATGAAAAGCAGTCGTTACATCCTCCCCAACTTAAGAAAAATTCCGTCCTCGGAATTTCCAAAAACTCACGAGTCCGGAAACAAAAGTGGGAAACGCTCTCGCATCTCATCCTCATTCTCCCAAGTAGACTTTCCAGGTGAACCGTGTCGCCACATCACCCTCACAAGATTGACAATCTTGTTTCGAAGCGATTTCTGACGCCTGTCCAGAATCTGCACTGGATGCTGGTCATACGTCATATCGGGGCGAACGGTAATCTCCGAAAAATCCACCGCATGAGACGGATCGCTAATGTATCGACGAAGCTGCGACACATGGAAAACATTGTGAAATCCTTCCAAAGATGGCGGCAAGGCCAAGCGATAAGCTACCTCGCCAACCCTCTCCAAAACGTCAAATGGTCCAATGTATCGCGGGCTCAACTTTCCACGCTTCCCGAAACGAATCACACCGCGATTCGGGGAAATCTTCAAGAACACATGGTGGCCCGGCTGAAACTCCAAAGGACGACGTTTAGCATCCGCCCAATGCTTAAAACGGTCCTGAGTAATTCTCAACCTCTCCCGAATATTCCTGACGATATCCACGGCCTCCACGATCATCTCAGGTCCCAACAACTCCCGATCACCAACGTCATCCCAACTCAATGGCGATCGACATTTCCTCCCATAAAGAGCGGTGAAAGGCGCCATGCCAATACTCGCCTGGAAGCTGTTGTTGTAGGAAAACTCTACCAGATGTAGGTGGTCCTCCCACGAACCCTTGAAATCCAACATGCACGCCCTCAGCATGTCTTCCAAAATCTGAATCGTCCTCTCGGACTGGCCATCCGTCTGCGGATGGTACGCCGTGCTGAAACTCAGACGCGTACCCAAGATCTTCTGCAAACTCTGCCAGAACTGAGATGTGAACCTCGTGTCTCTGTCAGACACGATACTCACGGGGACTCCATGAAGTCGCACAACCTCCTGCACGATTCACGTTACATCAATATCTAAACTAGGAAAAGGAAATAAAACGGAGAGTAAAAGAATTTTACCTCCATATATCTCTTTGCTAGCGCCTCAGTGGACTGCCCCACTCGGAACGGAATAAAGTGCGCAGATTTGGTCAACCGATCCACGATTACCCAAATCGCGTCATTCTGCTTCGGACTCCGAGGTAGTCCAGTCACGAAATCCATAGTGATGTGTTGCCATTTCCACTCCGGAATCGGAAGCGGTTGTAGCAACCCGGTCGTACGCTGATGCTCCGCCTTCACTTGCTGGCAAACCAAGCACTTGGCTACACTCCGAGCCACGCTCCTCTTCATACCATGCCACCAATAATTCAGACGAAGATCCTGGTACATCTTGGTGTCACCAGGATGCACAGAATACGGCGAACTGTGTGTCTCCACCATCAACTCCTCTCTGATATCCCCAGCAGGCACACACAACCTGGCTCCAAACCTCAGCGAGCCATCCTCATGAATCAAAAAGTCAGTCCGCAGACCGGCTTCCACCTGCTCCCGAATCCTTACCAGCTTCGGATCCTCAGCCTGGCCAGCCTTAATCCGATCCACGATCGTCGACTGTACCTGCATGTACATCAACGACGAAGCCTCCCCAGGAAGAACAATCTCCACACCAGACTCGCAAAAATCCTGCTGCAATCTCCACTGCAAGGTCAAAATCATCACCGCCGGAAGCCTACTCAAAGCATCCGGAACCACATTCACCTTGCCAGGGTGATACTGCAAATCAATCTCATAATCCGCCATAAGCTCCAACCATCGACGCTGTCGCATGTTGAGCTCCGTCTGAGTGAAAATATACTTCAAGCTTTTGTGATCGGTGAAAATCTTCACTTTCTCACTCAGCAAGAAGTGCCTCCAAATCTTAAGAGCAAACACAACGGCAGCCAACTCCAAATCATGCGTCGGGTAATTCTTCTCATGAACCTTAAGCTGACGTGACGCATACGCCACAACATGCCCGTGCTGATGCAACACACAACCGAGACCCTTGCCAGAAGCATCGCAAAAGATCTCAAATCCACCGCTGCGATCAGGCACAACAAGAATAGGGGCACTCGTCAACCTCTCCTTCAGAATACCAAAAGCACTCTCACAATCACCCGACCAAACATAAGCAACATCCTTCCGCGTCAACCTAGTCATTGGCTCAGCAATACGAGAAAAGTCCTTAATGAATCGCCGATAATAACCGGCAAGTCCAAGGAAACTCCGAATCTCAGATGCTGACGACGGAACAGGCCACTCCCTGATGGCCCGAATCTTCTCGGGATCCACTGAAATACCATCTCCAGTCACCACATGCCCGAGAAAAGCAACTCGATCCAGCCAAAACTCGCACTTCGAAAACTTAGCATACAAACGCTGCTTCCTCAAAATCTCCAACACCGTCCTTAAGTGCGAGGCATGCTCTTCCTCTGACTTCGAATAGATCAGAATGTCATCAATAAAGATAACGACAAACTTATCCAAAAAGTCGTAGAAAATCAGGTTCATCAGATTCATGAAAACTGCGGGCGCGTTAGTTACACTGAAAGGCATAACCATAAACTCATAGTGTCCATACTTCGTCCTGAACGCTGTCTTCGGAACATTATCCTTCTTCACCTTCAACTGATGGTAACCACTCCTCAAATCCAACTTAGAAAACACCCTCGAACCTCCAAGCTGATCAAAAATATCATCGATGCGAGGCAACGGGTATTTATTCTTAATGGTCACCGCATTCAACTCCCGATAGTCCACGCACATGCGACGCGAACCATCCTTCTTCTTAACCAGCAACACCGGTGCTCCCCACGGAGACACACTAGGATTAATATAACCCTTCTGCAACAGCTCATCCAACTGCTTCCGCAACTCTTCCAACTCAGCAGGTGCCATACGATACGGTGCCTTCGAAATCGGCTGCGCACCTGGAACAAGATCGATAGAAAATTCCAAAGCTCGATCAGGCGGCAAACCAGACATCTCCTCGGGGAAGACGTCGCCAAAATCTCGCACCACAGCTGGCCACTCCAGCTCCATCTGCATAGCCACAGCCTCCACCGGCCTGGCCCGAAATCTGACAGGACCAAGCGAACTGCTACCACGACTGAACTCGAACACTGGATGTCCGGGAATCTCGAACACCACCTTCTTCCTCCTGCAGTCGATCGTAGCATAGAAGCTCGCAAGCCAATCCATCCCAAGGACCGCATCGTAGTTGGTGATGTTGTGGACAATAAAATCAGCATAAAGTTCATGTCCACAAACCACCACAGAGCAAGGACTGCATCCACGATGCACCGTGACTACTCCATTCCCTGTAACGATGTTCCAACTCTTGGAGAGAGGGGACGTCGACAAGGAATGCTTCTCCACGAAGCTCTGGGCCAAAATGCACATCGATGCACCAGAGTCAAAGAGGACTCGGGCAGGGAACGTGCAAACCAAAACCACACCTAACAAACAGTCTAATCAATCAAATCTTACTCTAGCAACACCATACACAAGCATTCACATAATTTAACAATCAATTAATTAGGGAAGGAACAACTAGATCGAAAGTTACCTGCAATGACCTCATCCATGGCCAAAACCTCCTCCTCAGTCATCAGAAATGCCTGCCTCCTCGGCGGAGCGGCCTGCTGAAAAGCCTGCTTCTGCAGAATGAGGGGCACCCCACGACCAGCGGGCACCGGGGCTCTCTGCTGCAACGGCGGGGCAGCAATAGGTGTCCTCCAAGGTTGCTTCAACCTCGGGCACTCCCGGATAGCATGGGCGGGATCTCCACAGGCAATACATTGCCCCAAGAACTTCCTACATGATTCCTTGATATGGCCCTCCCTGCCACAGAAATTGCAAGTCCTCCGAACGGGCCCTCCTGGCCTCTTCCCAGCACCAACAATAGACCCCTTCCTCTGGTTCACAAGCAGCTCCTGCCTCTTGGCTGCTACTAGAACCTTCTGATAAGATTCCCGGTCAGAAGAGGTCACAAAGCTCTGGAGCTCCGAAGCGAGTCCCTGCAGGAACCTCTGAGCTCTCTCCTCAGCGTCCTGCACCATCTTCGGTGCAAACCGACTCAGCCTCATGAACTCCTGGTGGTACATGTCCACCGACGAGTTCCCCTGCTTCAGATTGATAAAACGCTGCAGCATCTCTTCCCTGGCAGCCTTCGGGAAGAACTCACCATCAAATCTGGCCTTGAAGGTAGCCTAGACGATCGGCTCCACCAACATATTCTCTTCAGCATCCCACCAATTCCGAGCATTATCCTTCAGCTGGCGCTTCGCCAAGTCAACCCAACTAACTTCGTTGACCTTAGACATCTTCAGATTGTCCTCGATATTCCTCATCCATTCATCAGCAGCTAGTGGACCTTCGGTTCCATCAAAATACGCAGGACCCAGCTCTCTGAACTGCTTCGCCCCGGGCTCAGGGCGAGGGGCTTCCACCACCCGAGCAGCTCGAGTCACCGGAGCATTCTGTACCTACAGGAGCACACCCTGCTGAACTTGCATCATCTGCAACATCATCCGCATCATCTCTCCATTAGTGGGCTCCCGTTCAGGCTCCTCGTCATGAGGGGGCGCACCACTACCACCACCACGGGTGATTCTCCTTCCTGCCATTTAATGACGCAGAAAACGAAACAATTAGACTCACAGCTTAGGGCTCAGATGTCGAACTTATTTGTTGGACAATTTGTATTATTATCGTTATTCCGATAATTGCAGTTACAGAAGGAGACCTGCATGGGCCACCACTAAAACCTGTCACGACCTGCTTCCCTGAAATGGAGGCGAGACGTGAAAAGGTCCGCACGGGAGTGGAGCGGTGAAGCCCCAAACCCGATAAGCGTCAATTTAGTATAAGCAGGTCCTTGTAATTGCAATCGAAACAACAACAATAATAATAATAGTATGAGACGGATATGAAATACCAATCCCAAAGTTTGTCCACAAAATATCCAACATCACAGAAAAGCCACCAGGCTAGAAGGAAGAGTCTAAGGGCCCAGAACAAGGCCAAACAAAAGCAACGACATAACAGAGTAAAGGTGCTACGCACCGACAACAAAACAACTGTCTAACAAAAGTAAAACACCACGAAGACACTAGGACTGGTCCCCAGTGTCCACGTACTCCCCGTCCAACACGGGCGCAAGCTCGGCGTCCGCAAACACCTCACCCTCAGCAAGCAACTCAGGCTCAAGGTCTAACATGCGTCACCCAAAAGAGAAAGGGGCACATGTCAGCAAGTCTAAAAAGACTTGGGCAAGGAAACTGAAAGTGACTAACAACCTAGCATTTCAATGTTAAACAATGGCATGGCAGTTGAATATGATGCAACAGTTTAAAAGAGAGGCAAGCACTCACGATGTAGCAAAAGCTACCAATTCACTAATCACTTATCACTTATCACTTAACACTTAGTGCATAGAGAGTCCACTTGCTGGCCCGCTCGTGGCTCAGTCCGTTTATCTCTATCACTATCAATCACTTAAACACTAGAGATTTCACCTGCTGGCCGGAGTGGCTGATCAAGCCAACTCGGGCTCAGTCCGCTTATCTCTTACCCCACCCACATGTGTCGAGCGTTGTGGTTAGCAACTCATTATGCTCGCTTCTGGTCACGAGCCAGGAAAATAAGTGTGTGTATGGCATAGGAGTACACCTAGCCGGTATCCGAGCGTTGGGGTTAGCAACTACAGGGCTCGCTTTTGGAACACGAGCCAGGAAACATAGTATTGTAGCGTGTGCTACGCAGTCACGATAAATAATCACTATGCAATGCCATGAACAGATAATTGCGTACCATTAATTTAAAGTAGACGTGACATATGAGCATGATGGGGGTGACGGACCAAGCTTCGTTGTCAAGCTAGGTCAATGGCGTCTAAACGGCTATCCTTTCACCGTTTAGTCTCTTTTACGCTAAAGCATGGTAAATGGCCTAAGACATGGCCCAAATCAAGAGATGCAAGTTTCACTTGCTTATCACCGGGGATGACGGTTACGAAAGTTCGTTTCCGCGGATGCTAGCTTACGGGGAATCGCTGTTATGGGGAACAATCATCAAAACACAAGTATTTTATTAGGGTTTCATAAAAATTACAATAGGATATGAAAACAACGGTAGATCGATTTCTTACCGAGAGGAGATGGAAGAAACACTCCGGGGAACCTTAGGTTCAGATCTGGAGAAGATTGGAGAAGTTTGGGGAAACTAGGGTTTTGGGGGATTTGGGGATTTTGATGGGTTTTGATGGAGATTTGGGGAAGAGGAGAGGTGGATGGAGTGAATGGATGGTTTGGATGATGGATTTGAGGCTTGGAATGAAGAAATGAAGCTTGGAGGAAGATGGGGGCTCAAGGGGGAAGTTTTTAGGGTTTTGGGTCGTGTTGGAGAAGATGAAAACGATTGGGTTGGGTATAAATAGGTTGGGCTGGCGGCTGCCCAGAAATTAGGGTTTTAACACTGGTTAGTCGGTCAAAGAGCAACCACTGACCGACTAGTTTGGCAACTAGTCGGTCGGTCGACCAACGCAGACCGACTAAGTGCAAACAGTAACTCCTGAACGAAAATAGGATTCTAGAGTTAGTCGGTCCATGAACAAGTACTGACCGACTAGTTTAGCATCTAGTCGGTCGATGAACGTTCTTAGACCGACTAAGAGTAAACAGTAACTGATACAAAAATAATATGATGAGTTAGTCGGTTCAAGAAGCATTGCTGACCGACTAGTTTGCAACCTAGTCGGTCAACCAACGTTCTTAGACCGACTAACGATAAACAGTAACTCCTGAGAAATTTAGAAAGCTAACTAGTCGGTCCAAGAAGGATTGCCGACCGACTGGATCGTCATCTAGTCGGTCGGTGCCCCTTCTTATACCGGCTAATGAGCACAGAAAAGTTCTGATACGGAGCGCGGGGCCCCGGGATCGATTCCTAAGACTCCTAGGCTTGATCTAATAGTTAGATACGACCGTTATGAAGTCCGTCACGAGTGACATACTTCGAAATCGACAATCCTAAGGAAGAAACGAGAAAATACGACGAATCGATCGAAAATGAGATCTACGGAGACGAAAACCACACACGAGGAGAAAATCCACCAAAACATATATTATATTATATTAAATCCAGATACATGAAAAGCAGTCGTTACAAATTTCACTTACACTATACATCTTATGTTTCCAATTAACATATAACTCCATCATTCTTAATATGAAACACATCATGGTATGGAAGCATCTTGTCATAAAGTATGCAAATATGAGACTAAGAAGCATAACATGGCATTTGCGTGACATAGCACAAGCATAACATTACATCCATAAGCATGAACTATTCTCATAACATAATTTACAACATGGATAACAACATTACATCCATAAGCATGAATTTAACCATTCTTAGCACCATAATTTTCACAAACTTTAGCATAAATATGACAACTACAGAATTTTATTTTGAATCTAGACTCTAATATATCAATCAAAAAACAGCTATCTAAGCCATAAATAGTTTAGTGCTGAACATAAAAGATGTAGATGCGTAAGTTTTGTTTCGAGATTATTTAAAATCGTGTCATTTAGGGATCTGTAGAGATAGTTATGAAAAGTTTCCCACAATGTAGCAGAATCTATCTAAAACTGACACCATGGTAAAGTCGTCTATTTACACATTCCTACAGTCAAAACTAGGCCCCGCTTCCTCTAAAGAGTTATAGTTAACTTCATGACCTTTACAAGACATCTTGAATCATCCCATTTGGAGGTCCACACTAGCAGATATGAATTTTTGAATCTACAGGACAAAACTGAAAATTTTATAGCATATCATTAACATAGATATTATAGCATATTGATTGACTAACATGATGCTACTAGTCATACTCCCATTGCCATCCTAATAATTTGACATTATAATGATTTTAAAGCTAAGAAAGGAAGCATAATGGCAACATGGTCTACACTACCATGGGATGTTACATGGTATATTTTGGCAAACTATGCATATTCCACTAAATAAAACATTACATCTTAACATAACATGGCACTTTACTAGCATGGGGCTTAAACTACAATTCTACATTAAATTCCAACTTAAAATTATAGTCCTAAACTACATCCTAACTAGGAAGTTATAACTCCTAACTCAAATATCTCCATCTTAATTTATTTGGCCCTTCTTCTCCTTGAAAACCCTATCAATCCCCAAGCTTTCTCCCCAAATACTCCCCATGATACTCGGGAGGTACGAATCCGTCCTAAGTAATCCTAGAGCAGCGAGTGTTAAAATGAAAGAGAAGAAAGGGAGTCTACAAGAAGAATTATGCAGGTTACCGCGCACATGCTAGGTAGTACAAGTAATGCTCCAACACAGAAAATCAGAGACAGTCATATACAAGTCTAACATCCTTTGTTAACAATGGTACCTCTTTATTTACATAATCACATCCTCAAATACAAAAGTGAAAGCAGAAGAAATCCAATAAAAATCCCTGAAAGACATAAATGTCCACACCAGTACAACTCACTCCTTAGACTACACTGAGAACCAACTGAAGAGGCTACCCTCCGAGGATTCCATCTCTACCACAAACTGAAAGCTAACTCCTGTGCGAGGTCTGATCTGGATGTACTGCTCTAAAACCTGTAAAAAGTAAATGGGACACGTCAATGCATAACCCAGTAGGAAATCCTAACATAGCTAGGTAGGGTCTAGTTTTAGAACTGTTATTCCTACGTAGGGTCTGGTCACTTAACTGTAAACAGGTTTACTATTTACGCATAAGGAACAAGTACTGTAAATAAGGTCTACTGAATTAACATGCTGGGAAAGTAAACAACATCACATGCAAATATTGAAAAGTAAGAGCTATAGAATTAAACAAGCGTGAAGTAAAGGCAGACACACATAGATATGCACTTGATGCATATGAATGGTTATGAATACAAATGCAACACAAAAGGGATCCCATCTATGCCAGCGTGCCTACAATGTGACTCATAGATTCTAGAGGTGGCTCCCAAAGATTTAGGATGTGGCCCTAGGCATTTACGTGGCACGCTGGTCTATGTAGCACATAGGTCCATGTCGTCTATCATACCACACATTGATTTAAGAGGTGGCCCCATAGATTCAGGAGGTGGCCTTCGGCATTTCTGTGGCACGCTGGTCCATGTGACACTTTGGTATGTGTGGTATTAATTTCTGTGAAGCTACCATTCTTTTCATGACAAATTTCACTTACACTATAACATCTTATGTTTCCAATTAACGTATAACTCCATCATTCTTAATATGAAACACATCATGGTATGGAAGCATCTTTTCATAAAGTTTGCTAATATGAGAATACAGAGCAAAATATGGCATTTGTGTGACATAGTACAAGCATAACATTACATCCATAAGCATGAACTATTCTCATAACATAATTTACTACATGGATAACTACATTACATCCATAAGCATGAATATCACCATTCTTAGCACCATAATTTTCACAAACTTTAGCATGATATTTACATGACAACTACAGAATTCTATTTTGAATTTGGACTCTGATATATCAGTCTAAAACAGCTATTTAAGGACATAATCTGGTTTAGTGCATAACATAAACGTTGTAGATGCTTAAGTTTTGTTTCTATATTATCTAAGATTGTGTCATTTGGGAGTCTATGGAGAGAGTAATGAAAATTTTCCCACAATGTAGCAGAATCTGTCTAAAACCGACACCATGATAACATCGTCTGTTTACACCTTCCTACAGTTTAAACTAGGCTCTGCTTTCTTCTAGAGAGTTGTAGTTAACTTCGTGACCTTTCCAAAACATCTTGAATCATCCCATTTGGAGGTCTACACTAGTAGATATGAATTTTTAAATCTACAGGACAGAACTGAAAATTTTACAGCATATCATTAACATAGCTATTATAGCATATTGATTGACCAACATGATGCTATTAGTCATACTCCCATTGCCATCCTAATAATTTGACATGATAATTATTTTAAAGCTAAGAAAGGAAGCATAATGGCAACATGGTCTACACTAACATGCGATGTTGCATGGTATATTTTGGCAAACTATGCATACTTCCACTAAATAAAACATTACATCATAAGTATGCATATTAAACTTAACATAACATGGCACTTTACTAGCATGAGGCTTAAACTACAATTCTACATCTATTTCCAACTTAAAATTAAATAAATGATGAAAATCTATAACCACAGTCCTAAAACTACATCCTCACTAGGAAGTTAGGACTCCTAACTCAAATATCTCCTTCTTAATTTATTTGGACCTTCTTTTCCTTGAAGACCCTATCAATCCTCAAGCTTTCTTCTTCCATACCTTAAGCTCCAATGGTGGATGTCAATAGGTGGATTGAATTAAGGAGACGGTGGTGGAGATGGTGGTGGAGTGGGAGGTGCAAAGGGAGGAGAGGGGATGAGAACTTGAATTTCTTCTTCTTCTTCTTTTTCTTTTTCCCAATTTCTTCTCTTTTATTCATCCCCTCGTCCTTGTCATCCCTGAATTTCCTCTTAGCTTGCCAAATATAGAGAGTTAGGTGAAAATCAAAGAGGCGATGACACATCTTAGGATATGTGTCTCCATTAGGAAATTTTGGAATTTCTATCTTCTATTAAATAGAAACACTCGACTAAAATACCCTTGCTCACCAAATACCAAGTATACCATCTAAATACTCATCCATGTAATTCACATAATGTCTAAAAAATTATTTTAAAAATAATTTGGTCATTAGAAAATTATGGAAAAATTTATAAAAATACCCAAAAATTTCATACGTACAAATACATCTAGAGATACGTACATTATACCTGTATATACGAAAACATGGTATGACACTATAAAAATCATATTATTTAATAAAAAGTTCTAAGTCTGCCATAAAATGTAGAAAATAGCACCGAGCTCAAAAAATACGCAAAAATATTCGTTTGAACTGGATGATCACCATCATCGACTGAAAAATTAGAGAAGATAACATTAGGCTATAAAAATCATATTATTTAATAAAAAGATACATAACTTTTCGAAAATGTAGAAAATAGCCCATAGCTCAGAAAAATCCGCAAAAATGTTCGTTGAAACATGGAGATCGCCATCTTCAACTCAAAAAATAAGAGAAGAAAAATTAGGTCAAAAATTAATATCATATAATAAAAAGATTCGAAACTTCTTGAAAAAATAGAAAATAGTCCAAGCTCAGAAAAATCAACAAAAATATATGTTGGAACCGAGAGATTGCCATCTTCAACTGAATAATTAGAGAAGACAAAATTAGGTTATAAAAAGCATATCATTTAATATAAAGATTCATATCATACTGAAAATGTAGAAAATAGCTCGGAGCTTAGAAAAATCCAAAAAAAATGTCTGTTGGAACCGGGAGATCGCCATCTTCAACTAAAAAAATAAAAGAAGACAAAATTAGACCAAATATCATATCATTTTAATAAAAAGATATGTATCTGCCATAAAATATAGAAAATAGCACCGAGCTCAGAAAAATCTGCACAAATGTCTGTTGGAACTAAGAGATCGCAATATTCAACTGAAAAAAGAGAAGACAAAATTAGACCAAAAAATCATATCATTTATTAAAAGATTCATATCTTCCAGAAAATGTAGAAAAAAGCCCAAAGCTAAGAAAAATCTGCAAACATGTTTGTTGGGATCGCCATATTCAACTGAAAATATGAGAAGACAAAATTAGAATACAAACATCTTGTCATTTAATAAAGAGATCCATATCTTTAATAAAATGTAGAAAATAGCCTGGAGCTCAGAAAAATCCGCAAAAATGTCTGTTGGAACTTGGTGATCGCCATCTTCAACTGAAAAATAAGAGAAGGAAAAATTAAGTTATAAAAATCACATCATTTAATATAAAGATTCTTATCTTCTAGAAAGTGTACAAAATAGCCCCGAGTTCAGAAAAATCCGCAAAAATGTCCGTTGGAACCGGGAGATCGCCATCTTCAACTTAAAAATAAGAGAAGACAAAATTAGGCCAAAATATCATATCATTTAATAAAATGATACATATCTTCCAAAAAGTGGAAAATAGCCCCGAGCTCAGAAAAATCTGCAAAAATATCCGTTGGAATCGGGAGCTCGCCATCTGCAACTGGAATATATGAGAAGATAAAAGTATGCCAAAAAATTATATCATTTAATAAAAAGATCGTCATCTTCAATTAGAAAATAAGGGAACAAAATTTTAGGCAATAAAAATCATATCAATTAATAAAAAGATCCATATCTTTCATAAAATGTAGAAAATAACACCAAGCTCAGAAAATGATATATAAAAATCGTATCAGTTAAAGATGGAGATTTCCCGGTTGTAACAGACATTTTTATAGATGAAGATGGCGACTTCCCGGTTTCGAATTTGTCTTCTATTATATTTCAGTTGAAGATGGCGATTTCCCGGTCTCAACGGACATTTTTTGGCCAGATTTTGTCTCCTCTAAAATCATTTAATAAAACGATCCATATCTTCCAGAAAAATGTGAAAAATATTTTGGAGCTCAGAAAAATCTGCAAAAATGTCTGTCGGAACCGGGTGATCGCCATCTTCAACTGAAATATAAGAGAAGACAAAATAAGGCCAAAAAATCATATCATTTACTAAAAGGAACGCCATCATCAACAGGAAAAAGAGAAGACAAAATTAGGCAACAAAAATCATATCAATCAATATAACGATTATTATCTTCCAGAAAACATAGAAAATAGCACCGAGCTCAGAAAAATACGCAAAAATTTCCGTTGGAAACGGGAAATCACCATATTTAACTGAAAAATAAGAGAAGACAAAATTAGGCCATTAAAAATCATATCTTTAATATAAATATTAAAGATCCATATTTTATAGAAAATGAAGAAATAGCACAGAGCTCAGAAAAATCCGCAAAAATGTCCGTTGGAACCGAGAGATCACCATCTTCATCTGAAAAATAAGAGAAGAAAAATTAGGTCATAAAATCATATCATTTAATATAAATATCCATATCTTACAGAAAATGTAGAAAATAGCCCGGAGCTCGAAAAATTCCGCATAAATTTATGTTGGAACCGGGAGATCGCCAGCTTCAACTGAAAAATAAGGGAAGACAAACTTAATCTGTAAAAATCATATCATTTAATAAAAAGATTCATATCTTCAATAAACTGTAGAAAATAGTTCCAAGTTTAGAAATATCTGCAAAAATAGCCGGTGGAACTTGGAGATTGACATCTTCAACCGAAAAAATCAGAGAAGACAAAATTAGGCTATAAAAATCATATCATTTAATATAAAGATTCATACCTTACAGTTAAATTAGAAAATAGCCTGAAGCTCAGAAAATTCGCAAACATGTCCTTAGGAACCGGGCAATCGTCATCTTCAACGAAAAAAATGAGAGAAGACGAAATTCGGCCTAAAAATTATACCATTTAATAAGAATAACTATAACTTCCCAAAAATGTAGGAAAATAGCCCCGATCTCAGAAAAAGTCGCAAAAATATCCGTTGGTACCGGAAAATCGCCATCTTCAACTGAAAAAAGAGAAGACAAAATTAAACTATAAAATCTTATCATTTAATATAAAAATCTATATCTTCCAGAAAATTTAGAAAATATCCTGGAGCTCAAAAAAATCCTCTAAAATGTCCCTTGGAACCAGGAGATCGCCATCTTCAACTAAAATATAAGAGAAGACAAAATTAGGCCAAAAATAATATCATTTAATAAAAAGATCGACATCTTCAACTGGACAATAAGAAAAGACAAATTTTGGCTATAAAAATCATATCAATTAATAAAAAGATTCATATCTTTCTTAAAATGTTGAAAATAGCACCAAGCTCAGTAAATGATATGTAAAAATCTTATTAGTTGAAGATGGCGATATCTTGGTTACCACGAACATTTTTAAAGATGAAGATGGCGATTTCCCGGTTCCGACTTTGTCTTCTCTTATATCTGTTGAAAATCGCCATCTTCAACTGAAAAATAAAAAAAGAGAAAATTAGGCTATAAAAATCATAAGCTTTAATATAAAGATTCATATCTTACAAAAAATGTAGAAAAAAATCGCGGAGATCAAAAAAAATCCCACAAAAATGTCCGTTGAAACCAGGAGATCACCATCTTCAACGAAAAAATTAAGAGAAGAAAAAATTAGGCCATAAATCATATCATTTAATAAAAAGATCCATATCTTCGAGAAAATGTAGAAAAATAGCACCGAGCTCAGAAAAATCTGCAAAAATATCCGTTAGAATCGAAAGATTAACATCTTCTCCTAAAAAAAATAAGAGAAGACAAAATTAGAATACAAAAAGCATATCATTTGATAAAAAAATCTATATATTCAATAAAATGAAGAAAATTACATCGAGCTCAGAAAAATCAGCAAAAATGTCTGTTATAACCAGGAGATCGCCATCTTCAACTTAAAATAAGGGAAGACAATATTAGGTTATAAAAATCCTATCATTTAATATAAAGATACATATCTTACCGAAAATATACAAAATAGCCGGTAGATCAGAAAAATCCGCTAAAATATCCGTTGGAACAGGGAGATCACCAGCTTCATCTGAAAAATAAGAGAAGACAAAATAAGGCCAAAAATAATATATCATTTAATAAAAAGAAACATATCTTTCAGAAAATATAGAAAATAGCCCGAGATGATAGGAATCTACAAAAATATCCTTTAGAGCCGAGAGATCGCCATCTTCAACTTAAAAATAAGGGAAGACAAACTTGTGCTATAAAAATCATATCATTTAATAAAAGATTCATATCATACAGAAAATGTAGAAAACAGCCTGGAGCTCAGAAAAATCCGTAAAAATGTCTGTTAGAACCCAGAGATCACCATCTTCAAAGAAAAAATAAATGAAGACAAAATTAGGCCAAAAATCGTATCATTGAATAAAAAGATCCACATCTTCCTGAATATGTAGAAAAATCACCCTGATTCAGAAAAATCTGCAAAAAAAATGTCCGTTGGAACTGGAAGATCACCATACTTAACTAAAAATAAGCGAAGAAAAAATTACTCTACAAAAATTATATTATTTAATAAAAGATCCATATCTTTAGTAAAATGTAGAGAACAGATCTGTGCTTAGAAAAATCTGCAAAAATGTCCGTTGGAACCAGGAGATTGCTATCTTTAACAATAAAAGAGAAGACAAAATTAGGCCAAAAAGTCATATCATTAATAAAATGATCCACATCTTTTAGAAAATGTAGAACATAGCCCAGATATCAGAAAAATACGCAAACACGTCCGTTGGAACTGGGAGATCACCATCTTCAACAAAAAAACAAGAGAAGAAAAATTAGGCTATAAATATCATATCATTTAACATAAATATTCATATCTAACATAAAATGTTGAAAATAGCCCGTAGCTAATACAAATCTGCAAAAATCTCTGTTATAACCGGGAGTTTGCCATTGATTCAGGTTAAATATTGCATATTACACACCTTATTTAGACCCATTTTGTGCATATATGATACGTATTTGATCTCTAATACGATCGTATTAAGAATATTCTTAATTATTAGAAAAAAACTCTCATTATATGCACAAAACAGTAATATAATGAGTATTTCTGCCCTATTTATATTTTTTCATACGAAGATGTCGATCTCACGATTCCAACGACTATTTATTTGTATTTTTCTGAGATCTGTGCTAATTTCTATGAATTTTTGAATGCAGAATACCATTTTAAATGGAGAAATACGACAGAAATACGCATGAAATACGGCATATATACACCCGCTCAAATGAGGGGACACATGGCGCACATCCACCCGCTCCCGCTCTAATCCGACATCTCACAGCAAGCGGGCGACGCAGCACGCTATAAGCTGCAAGATCATCATCCAACGACCAAGAATTATCCCGATTTGGATTCGAATTGAGTAAGTTATACGGGCGACGTGGAGGAATCAGGGCCATTGCTCGGACATTGCACGGTCGAGAGCGGAGTGGCGACACGGCGATATCACCATCGTTGGATCAAAATCCAATGGCCAACAACGCAAAGAAACGTTGCTTTGCGGCGACGATCCGACCCACATGCCACGTGGCATGTACAAGGCAATCATGCCCAGATCTAACGGCTCATATTTGTGCCGACATAATGAAGCGGGTTTCAAACCCGCTAAGGCCCCCAAACCTGCAATGCTCCTATATACACGTATTTTTAGGGTTTTGGGGGGGTATTCTTACGTATTTGGGGCTCTAGGAGCCGTATTTTCGCGTGAGATTTGGAGACCCTGGAGACAAAGGCATGAGCTATCATCTGAAAGAGATATAGTCTATTTGGAGAGATTTGGTGATATTTTTCCTATCTTTGGCATTGTATTTCACGTATTTGGCTTGTATTTGGAGTATTTGTCACGTATTTTGAGACTTTGAGCATGTATTTGTCTATGAATATTGTTTATTTTCTCTCCATGCATGGCTAATCTCTATATGTGTTTATGTTGATGTAGTTAGGGTGTTGTAATCATCGATTTCAATATCTTTTCGCCCTATATTCACGTTATATTGCGTATTTCATTGATTTCTACTTATATCTTGTTTGGGTATGTTATACGGAGACGTAGACAAGCTTGAATCGAATATGATCTGAGTAAGACTTATTCGTGATGCGATCCGAGAGGATGTATCGTGACCTGAAAGGGCACTTGTGTGTATTTTCTTCAGGAAATCGCTGACATACGTGATTACTTTTTGGCACTATTTTACGCTCTTTATCGTCATACCTTCCGACGTTCTCGTGCCCTAGCTGGACGAAACGTTGAGTTATAGAAAAGATATTAATAATCATTGATTGCACATACCCTAACGAAATCACTACCAACCCATACTCTCCATATTAGTACCCTAGTATCGAATTCACCGTAAATATCGTATGATTCTCTTTTATTATTTTAAACCATCGACACCATTACTTATATATCTGATAGGTGGTTGTTTATTGTCGTTTTAGTACTCTTTATAAACTGAAGTTCGTGATTTTACAGGTCAGTTGTCACGTGGATATGATACCTAGACTCACCAGGATTATTACTTGTTCGATCTCCTACACTTGGGAGTAGCACTCACACATTTTGAGACGAGACAAGTTTTTGGTGCCGTTGCCGGGGATAACGGTACTTGTAAGCTACAATTTCAATTCGTATATGGGAACATTCGGTGACCTTCTTGCTTGGGATTTTTTCTTTTTATTTTCATATCTTTGTTCTTTTTTAAAAAAATATATGGATGGTGATGCATACTTTTTAAACTTTATTTCTGATTTGACCTGAATCCCACTAGTCTTCCTTCGTACGGAGGAGGAGAATCCATATTTACACGTGCATGAGTTTGAAAAGATATGCCACCAATTGTTTCATGGGAAAAAGCTTGAGCACATTGAAAGACTATGTATTAAAGATTTCCTGTATTCTTTAAGAGACAATGCTATATCTTGGTTTGGTGCTTTACCTCATGACTCATTATTTACTTGGTTATCCTTTCAGGCAGACTTCCTTAAGAGATTCTTGCCTCCTTTTGTGTGGCAAGCACAGAGGCAACAGGCTATGAAGCAACAGATTGCGAACTTCATCCAAGCTGATGGGGAGGCCTACCATCAGGCTTTGAGGAGGTTCAACGATTTAATGCTTGTGTGTCCATCCCATAGCTTCCATGATGATCATCTCCTGCAGATTTTCTACATAGGATTACTCCCTCCTACGCTGGATTTCGTGCAGAAGAGCTGCAATGGAAAATTCTTTTCATATACGACAGAGGATGCAGGGTGGTACTTATAGGACCTTGCAGTGTAAGAGGGAACTATGCCATCTGAGGATCAATCTCCTAGATATGAGGATGATGGCCAGAGCATTCCTTTCGCAGACACATCTCAGCAGGTCCAAAGACAGCCTGAGGAGTTACCTTGGAGTTATTACTGATGTGATCCTATGGAGCACCAAGAGAAAACATATGAAATGTAGCATCAGAACTACTTAGATGAGCATGAGGAGATGTGTGATGGGGTGCATGTAGACTATATGTGCGACACGATGCATTTCCATTTTGACGATGATGAAGATGGAGTGGAGACAAGTGATGGCGAGAGTAAAACATTGAACTTGAACCATGTCTTCCTTCAGAATCATCTGCCTCACCTGAGGAGTATGCGTACATTGGATGGACTGCTACAGGTTATCACTGCTATGAAGAGGAAGATATGGGCGAGGGAGAGAGCTTACAGACTACATTGGAGCCTGAGCCATACATCCCCACGGATGTGTTTTAGCAGCCACTTCCACCTCATCCTGAAGCAGAGTATCAAATCAAGAATAGCGATCCTTTTCAGGGAAGTTCTCATGAACCTATACACTATAGTTCTGAATCTCAAATTTTAATTCCAAATCTTTTAGATTCAGATGGTCGTCAATTAGCTTTAAAACCTTTTAGCATTTATGATGACCCATTATGGGAAGCCTTCTGGATAATCAATTTCGTCCATCTTTATTTGACACAACGTATCTCATACAGGAAAAACATACACACATGGGGGAGATATAATGGGTTGTGTCGATGCTTGACCATAAGGAAGCGAGTGGAGAAAGAATACTCGCCGAGGAGCGCAAGGAGCAAATAGAACAACTTCCTCTACCATTAAGGATCCGTGATCCACCATTTGACCATGGTGTGTTCTTTCCATTAGTATAAATTTTTTGTATGCTTTTTTAGAGCTTTTGAATAAACTCGTACCCTCGTCGACATTGAGGACAATGTCCATCTTTAGTTGGAGGAAGTGTATGAGACCTTAAGATTTTTATAAATAAAGCAAAAGAAAAGAATAAATCACCAATTCTCATCATTTAAAACTCCTTCACATACCACAAATGCAGATGATTATGCATTGATTGAGTTCTAAAAATTGTTTGTGGCTTGAATTAATTATTTTTCCATCATGGAATTACTCGTTAATATGTTATTTATGAAAACTGTCAATTGCCATGATTAATATCTCGAAATAGTTTGAATTTATTTCATGCATGCTATTGTGATGCAAAAGCTTAAGTATACACGATTTATTATAATAGTCTTCAAGTTGAAGAGAAATTTGGCCTTTATTATTAATGTTTATGCTCGAAGAATGGGTGTTGAGTTGCTTATGAAAAAAATAAAAAAAGAAAAAAATCCGTCGTTCCCTTGAGTTCATTAATTAGCCAGGTCTTCGTGCCTCGAGAAGCATTAGAGATTCGCGTCGAAATATGGATGAATGGGGAGTACATCCAAAAAGAGGGAGAAAAAAAACTTAGATGATTCGAGTTATTAAGTTCGAGGGGCTCTTCTAAGCCTAATGCCCGAAGGTCGTCTGGCCTAGGAGTCATTAACTGAAAGCTCGTTACATGGATTATTCTAAGTCGTCAAAAAAGGAAAAAAAGAAACGGTGAATAAACTAAGCAACTTCAATACCTATGATTTGAACGATCTTTTTGAGATGCCAATTCCTTGGAAATAAGAAAACTAGAATATAACGACGTGTTATACTTTCGCTTGTGCAAAACGATGCTCGCATGTTATTTATTCAAATTAAATTAGATAAAATATCATGTGATTGATCTTATTCATAGATTGTGTATATTGATGGTCAATATCATGTTGGAAACCGTATTATTGAGCCCTGCCATAAGTGATTGATAGAGTTTATAATTTTATTAATCATCCAATCTAATCGCTCTTTTTGCTAGGGACTAGCAAATCGTTAGTTGGGGGGTGTAATTCGGGTTGAATATTGCATATTACACACCTCATTTAGACCTATTTTGTGCATATATGATACGTATTTGATCTCTACTATGATTGAATTTAGAATATTCTTAATTATTAGAGCAAACTCTCATTCTATACACAAAACAGCAATATACTGAGTATTTCTACACTTTTTATATTTTTAGTACGAAGATCTCGATCTCACGATTCCAATAACTATTTATTTATATTTTTCTAAGATCTGTGCTAATTTCTATGAATTTTTGAATGCAGAATACCATTTTAAATGGAGAAATACAACATAAATACGCATGAAATACGGCTTATATACCCCCGCTCAAATGATGGACACATGGTGCACATCCACACACTCCTGCTCTAATCCGACGTCTCACAACAAGCGGGCGACGCGGCACGCTATAAGCCGCAAGATCATCATCCAACGACCGTGAATCATCCCGATTTGGATTCGAATTAAGTTATACGGGCGACGTGGAGGAATCAGGGCCGTTGCTCGGACATTGCACGGTCAAGAGCAGAGCGACGACACTGTGATATCACCACAATTGGATCAAAATCCAACGGCCAACAACACAAAGAAACACAGCTTTGCGGGCGGCGATCCGACCCGCATGCCACGTGGCGCGTCCACAGGTAATCCCGCCTAGATCTAATGGCTCACATTTGCACCCTCATAATGAAGCGGGTTTCGAACCCGCTAAGGTCCCCCAAACCTGCAATGCTCCTATATATACGTATTTTTAGGGGTTTGGGGGTATTCTTGCGTATTTGGGGCTCTAGGAGCCGTATTTTGGCATAATATTTGGAGGCCCTGGAGACAGAGGCATGAGCTATCATCTAAAGGAGATCTAGGGTCTATTTGGAGAGATTTGGTGATATTTTTCCTATCTTTAGCATTGTATTTCACGTATTTGGCTTGTATTTGGAGTATTTGTCACGTATTTTGAGACTTTGAGCATGTATTTGTCTATGAATATCAGTGTTCTAAAAAATTGGCCTGGACGGCCCGCCTAGGCGGCGCCTAGGCGCTAGGCGGCCAGTAAATGCTCCAAGTATGGCCTGGGCGGTCAATCTGGGCGTTTTGGGATTAATCGGCCGCCTAAGCGTTCTGGGCGGTATCTGGGCGCTCTGGACGGTTCCTGGCCGGTTTCTAGGCGGTTTCTGGGCGGGTGTCTGGGCGTGTTTGGTAAATGGCTTAATTGCACAAGAGTATCTTTTAAATTTTATTTTGTTGCACACAAATACTCTAAAGTAGGTAAACTGGATTTGATTTAGTATGTATTAAATATTTGATGTATGTTAAATAATATATATATTTATATATAAAACATAAAAATATTATATAAAAATAAATAAAATAATTAAAAAATGCAAATCCGTCTAGGCCAATTAATCCCCGATTAATCCCCGATTAATGCTCTGGGCGCTAGGTGCTAGCAATCTGAACGCCTAGCATTTTTTACAACCTTGATGAATATTGTTTATTTTCTCTCCATGCGTGGCTAATCTCTATATGTGTTGGTGTAGTTAGAGTGTTGTAATCATTGATTTCGATATATTTTCGCCCTATATTCACGTTATATTGCGTATTTCATTGATTTCTACATATATCTTGTTTGGGTATGTTATACAGAGACGTGGGCAAGCTTGAATCGAATATGATCTGAGTAAGACTTATCGTGATGCGATCTGAGAGGATGTATCGTGACCCGAGAGGGCACTTGTGCGTATTTTCTTTCGGAAATCGATGATATATGTGATTACTTTTTGGCACTATTTTACGCACTTTATCACCATACCTTCCGACGTTCTCGTGCCTTAGCCGGACGAAACGTTGAGTTATAGAAAAGATATTAATAATCATTGATTGCACATACCCTAACGAAATCACTACCAACACATACTCTCCATATTAGTCCCTAGTATCGAATTCACCGTAATTATCGTATGATTCTCTTTTATTATTTTAAACCATCGACATCATTACTTATATCTCTGATAGGTGGTTGTTTATTATCGTTTTAGTACTCTTTATAAATTGAAGTTCGTGGTTTTGTAGGTCAGTTGTCCCGTGGATGCTATACCTGGACTCACCAGGATTATTACTTGTTCGATCTCCTACACTTGGGAATAGCGCTCACACTTTTGAGACGAGTCAGTCATCTTCAACGAAAAAAACAAGAGAAGACAAAATTAGGCCATAAAAATCATATCATTTAAAATAAAGATTCATATCTTAAAGAAATTGTAGAAAATAGCAAGTAGTTCGGAAAACTCTGCAAAATTTCTATTGGAGTCAGGAGATCGACATTTTCAACTAAAATAAGAGAATATAAAATTAGGCGATAACAATCATATAATTTAATAAAAGATACATATCTTCAATAAACTGTAGAAAATAGTCCCGAGCTCAGAAAAATCCGCAAAAATATCTGTTGGAATCGGGAGATCGCCATCTTCAATAAAAAAATAAGAGAAGACAAAATAAGCCCAAATATCATATCATTTATTAAAATGATCCATATATTTTTAAAAATGTAGAAAATAGCCAAGATCTAAGAAAAATCCGCCAAAATTTCTCGACAAAATTAGACTATAAAACTTATATCATTTAATATAAAGATCTAAGTCTTACACAAAATTTAGAAAATTGCCTGGAGCTAAAAAAAATTTGCAAAAAGGTCCGTTAGAACCGGGAGATCATCATATTCAACGAAAAAAATAAGAGAAGACAAAATAGCCCCAAAAATCATGTTATTTAATAAAAAGACCCATATCTTCCAGAAAATATAGAAAATAAGCTCGGGATCAGAGAAATCAGCAAAAATGTCCGTTAGAAACAGGAGATCGCCATATTAAACTGAAAAAAATAAGAGAAAACAAACTTAGGCTATAAAAATCACATCATTGAATAAAAAGATCCATATCTGCCATAAAATATAGAAAA